>ML856382.1:13802-27685 GCA_009831015.1 Picea engelmannii
TTCCTACAAACCTTCCTTAACTTCAACAACAAGAGACTAGCATTTTCATCAAACTTTTCTTTAGTCTCATATGCCTAGTTTTGGATTAGTCAACAACCCTAACTTGAAGTAATCATAACTTTGTACCTATAATGTATAAAGATCTAAAACAGATACACAATGTTCTTCAGTGTGTTTTATGAAATTCCTCCAAGTGTCACTACTTGGAACCTCTCAAAAAAGGAGTTATAGTAAAAATGACATACCTTGCTGAATTCTGGATTATTCTAGAGAGAGACCTTGTAGAGAGTTCCCCGCAAAAAATATTTGTTGAATGGATCTGAAACTGTGATACAACATACTAAATATTTTACCCTAACCAACACATTTTGTTTCACTGAATTTGGATCTGTTATGAAGAAGTTATGACGTTTTTACCTGAAACACCTGTTTTTGACTAGTTTCGGGACTCGCCACAAACCCTATTTTTCACAGAGTGTAAATCCAAAAATACAATGACCCACAAGATTAATTTTTTACCACAGATACTTGGATATGTTTTCTCAATGGAATATAAATTTCATGGTTTGAATCATTATAGAAAATGTTTTATAGCAAAAATGGTGAGATGACCTATAAATAACATACCTTAGAAAACACCATTAAAATTTTTTATCCTTCCTTGCATTTCAGCCTTCTTTTCTTCACCTTCCCTTAGAATTTTGGCTTAGATATATTTGGTTACCTCAGACACCTATAGATATTCAATATGCTCAAGTGTAATTAAAATGAGAGAGCCTTGCCTCTTATTTATACTCTCCAAGTAGCTTCCTTAAAAACATCTTCTAGGTCACTTGGCCCACTTTCCTTATTTTAGGGTTAACCCACTTCTAATTTCTCCATTAAATTTATTATTGAAATAATTTATTTTGTATTCATTTTGAATTATAATACACTCATCAGTTCACTTTATTATTTACCTTTTAAAATCTCTTAAACCACTTTTACTACTTTGACCTTTTGGGACTTCTAGATCATATATGAGGGTCCTCCAACTTCGTAAGGCCATAACTCTCAAACCGTGAGCATTTATGTGACATTCCACATACCACCAGAAATGGAATGACATGTACTATCCATATAGAATAGTATTACCTTCAAATATATCAAAAATCATACCGTTATCCATCAAACAAACTTGGGTCTATTACCCAAACCTGGGTTCTCCAACTTCCCATGGTCATAACTCTCTAATCGTGAGGAGTTATGTGACGTTCCACATACCAATGGAAACAAAATGACAAGAACTATCCATCTAGGATAGTTTACCTGACAAATTCAATGTCCTTTATCTCATTATTCCATAATTAAGCATGGGTTCTCTTACTCCGTAAAGTGTCTTCCCGTGAGGGCTTTCATCATAAGGGGACCACTTTGGAGTTCATCCATATTTACTTCTTATCAAACATGGCAAGACAATAATGAGTCATCTTTACATCAAACAATATTGGGTCCATTACCCAAACCTTTGTGCTGCGTGGCTTTCTTCAAGGGTTGACATCAATGACAACCAACCTTAATCAATAGATACCCACACTTGTAATCGTTGAGAAAGATCCCTTGTCCTCCTTCATTGTTCAGAAAGAGATCCCTTCCTTCCTATTCCAATGATATTTCTCACCCTACACCTCTCTTCATTTAATATGATAACTAGATCACATAAACTAGTGAAAAGAATAAATATGATTTGTCTTTCAAAATCCAATATTTTGGAAGTTAGTTATAAGCACATGATACAACTCTACATCACAATAAATCCAAATGTAGTAAACTAGTATTACGTTGGTTCTCTCCCTTCTCCCTAGTTCTTGGTTACCCTCGACAACCAAGTGGTGGCTCCTCTCTTTTTCTTACATTTCTTCATCATTTGTAGTGGTAGTGTGGTGCTTCACTTGGGATAAGCATTCATGATGTGATTCTGATTTTATTATTAATGTTGTATCTATGGATTTTATTTGCATATTATTCTGGTATCTTCTATAATTAGAACTTAGATTCATGGGTTTCATCGAATTTCATTGTGATAAAGAAACACACAAGGACTTGTTGCCAAGGGTTAATCTCATTTCATCTCATTATTGTAATAAATTTTTTGAATGAAAAAATCCATATCTACACATGTATCCAAGGAAGAGGTAATGGATGGTTTATTAATTCATGAAGGGGGGGGGGGGGAAGTATCCAAGGAAGGGTAATAGATAGTTCACTAAAACATGAAGGTTTCATTTCTCTCTACAATGCACATGCATATCCTTATGTGAGTGGTGTTACCCTCTCTCACCTTGGGGTAACTAGAGGAGATTATTTCATGATCCATGTTGTAAACAATGATCCTAGAGATGATGGCCGACATTATCCACATACAAAAACCCCTTAGATGCCTCTCCCTCATCATTTCTCAGTTCATTCACTCAAGATCAACCTATTCATCCAATGATGGTTGTCTAGCACACATGAAGTTCATTAGTCATTGTTTCATACAAAGTGTTATATTTATGCTTTAGGCATTTAGGTGACAATCATGGGTTAAAGTTAGGTAATGAATCACGATGCTTGGAATTTATGCTTTTTTCCTTGTTTCACCTTGGTGGCCATCGTATGTGTCCTAGTCAAGTGTTGTCACTTTTGGGGAAAATGGGTACTAATGGGAAGCCTTGATAAGGGTAACATACCATTTCCTTCCATACTAAAACATTTTCACCTATATTCTTCCCATTTTCCTATCTTCTAGAAGTGGCGGTTACACATATCCAAAAAAGGTTCGTACTTCATCCTCCTATGAGAAGAATGGGCTTGAATGCCGGAGGTTGATGCAACTGGTAAGAAATAATTGAAAGGGCATATTATAAATTCAAAATGAAAAATCATAATGGGATGTAATGGATAAATCAAAAGAAAATATTATCTTGAGATCTACCCCCTCACTATGAGGCGATCACCCCAATTACTAATGCACTAAATGCATATCAAAATAAAAGGACTTAAATGAATCCTAATGTAATAAATGCATAAACCTGTGAAGGGGATTGCATTTCAATTAATGAATATCAAAAGGTAAGATAGGGGTGGAACGAAACTTTGTCGATGAAAGGGTAACTCAATGCACCAAGAACTCCCTCTACAAAGCCACTCATCTAGATGAACCTCACACGTGGCCTTGCATGTCAATGACACCATGAACATGAAGTAAACACTGTGTTATACCATTCATTCATACTTACACTTTGATGGGTTTCACAGGAACTAGTCCTTTACTTCGGTATTGGCTCACACATTAGGGTCTTGTGATGGTCCTCACATACCTCAACTTGGAAAATTGCTTAAAATATTGAGCTAGTGTGAAGTTTGAAGAAGGTACCTAATGTGAATTTCTTATGTGCATTTTGTATTAAATTGTGAGTTAATTTTTATGACTCTAATGACTCTTGTATCCATTATGGTTGGTTTCACTTGATTCTATGGGCCCTTGCTTGATAATGATGCACCCCTTAAGATGGTCCTTTGGAGGAAATTTTGATGCTTCTCTTGGGACATTGAACACTATATGGACATCGTTGCACCTTTGATGATGAGTGTTGGGTTTTATGATGACTTTTCCTGCTTCTTAACACCCTCCAGAACCTCCTGGACTTGGGACGTTGCACATGTGAGATGGGACATTGCACCATTGGCTCAATGGGTCACTCAGAGGGTAGGAATCCCCTTCCTTGGACATTGCACCCCTTTGAGTGAGTTAGGGTTTGGATAAATTCCATTTCCCTTGATGAGGATGGTACACCTCTTTGGGTAGGTTATGGATCCCTTTTCCATGATGATGTCACAATTAGAGGCTAGGACATTGAACATGTGAGGATGATGTCATGCTTGAGGATGATGTGATTTGTTATTGAGACAACCTATAATTTGGATGTTGAATTGGCACCTTGTGGATGAGGGGATGTGAATTTATTGATGAGGAGGCATGACCTTTGATGATTGTTTGCAACTTTTGGGGGAGAGAAATGAATTTTGGAGTTGTGTAACCCATTGAGGAGATGACATCACCCTATTTTGGACTTGTGCACTCACAAGTGTGGCACTTTTAGAGTATGTTTTCATGTTTTAGCATTATATCATTTTTTTAGAGGAATTTTTTGAGGTTGTTCTAATACCTATCCACATTGTATCATGGATTCTTATGTTTTAGGGGCTTCTTAGAGAGGTATAGGACTTGGTTTCATCATATATAGAGAGCGAGTGATATCTCATTGTAAATTATAATACAAGTTGTGGAGAATCATTTCTACTTGTCTCTTATTTCTTCTCTTTCACTATGGATAGCTTATGTGCCTTATCTTGGAGATGATCTTTTGTATTCTTTCAAGTTTTGATGGATGATTTTATGGCTAGGGTTTCATGGTGATCATTGATTTATCTAGTAACTTCTCTTCTTAAGTCTATGCTAGTTTATTTCTTGGATGTATTAAGTGAATGTTTCATCAAAGTGGTGATATTGCATGTTAGCTTGTATTATTCTTGAACAAACCTTGTCTTGAAACACTACTAAGGTTTGTAGTGGACTACCTTCCCTTGTAATCATTTCGTTGAAGCTTCTTAAATGATACAAGGTTATTTCTAGGGTTTGTAGTGGACTGCCCTAGTTGTATTCTTGTAGGATAACATATTAGGGTTTGTAGTGGAATACCCTTGGGTTTTACCCAAGATCCATGTTTATCTTATCTTTCAGAGGTTCATAGAAGACATAGGACATTGTGTTGGAGTTTGTAGTGGACTACCTTAATTTTCCATTCTAAAGGATTAATACCTAGGGTTTTTAGTGAACTACCCTAAGGCTTTATTCTTAAGTATTTCTTTCACCTTTGGTCTCCAAGAGAGTGAATGATTTGATTCCATATTCCCAAGAGAACAAGATGCCACTATTCTTTCTCCCTTCTTCCAAGTTGGAAACCTTGATTTCCCCTCTCCTTTATTGCTTTATGAGTAGATTACGGTTTGTTGTTGTAATGTCCCCAAGGCCGAGCCCTATTGTAAATCATGTCTATGAAGTATAGAGCTTGCATTATGAATTGTAATTATGTTTTATAGGCTGGTGAGCCAAGTTTATATAAGCTGGTGGACTTATGTGTTATTAGGCCGGAGAGCCTAAGTGTTAAGGCTGGGAGCTTGCTTTTGTATATGTAATCATGCAGAACATTAATAAAAATATAAACACCGCTATGTGTAGACTGACCACGATGAATGAGTGATGGGGGACTAAGATTCCAAATAATGGGTAAGGGATTAGGGGTTGGAAGGTTGGAAAGAGAGGCTAAGTGTTGAGCCTAGGGGCTTAAGTCCTTGGGAATAATATTTTAATATTATTCCAAAAGCCATGTGAAATATATGTTTTGTACTAAGTTCCTTGAGAGGAACACATGCTGATGGAGTCCATGTAGCTTCATGGGTGACATGTGTCGACCCAGGCACAAGCATTTAAAAAACTGCAGATGTCAGTCGTGGAGGGGGGGTCACTCCTCATTCCATGATCCTTTGTTTCTGATTTCGGATACCCTCACACAGCTCTGAGAACTAGACAAATGAGACGTCTTCCTGAAGACCAAAACATCAGCTGTCTGATTCCGTTATTGGTCTATGTTTTCCCTTGACATACCTATGCATCGTTGAGAGAACTGATCAGAAAGGGAGAGTCGACTTGTGAGTTCAAGAACCCAGTCAATCTGTCATTGCTGAGTTGAATCCATACCTGATCTGTCTGTAGGTTGTTTTTTTCTCTTTTCCTTAGTGGGGTTGTGTAGTGGTTATCCTCACCATGCGGGAATTAAGTCGAAAGGGGATGAAAAACCGAGTTTTAAGGCCCTTAGTTGAAGAGGCAGTCTTTCAGGCCTATGAGAAGATATTTCTAGGTGAAGGAGTCTACTAGGAAGTGGTATTCTTCCAGAGAGAGTCCAACACTAGCTACATAGCTCTAAGACTTCCTGATCCAGCCTATTTCTGAGACCCAAAGAGGGAGGTGAAGCACTGATGGACTGTGCTTATGATGGTGTATACTCCCGAGTGGAAAAGGCATGTGGGGAATGAGATTCCATGAGTAGTGGGCGTAAGAAGGCATCCTGGGAAGAATCCTTCCAGTTATTATGTGCAGTTTTTCCTATAACCTCAGCTTAGACTAGGATTCCTTGCCTTGGGTGGAGCTTAGTCCCAGCTTGGGGGTGACCCACTGCTGAGCATAATGAGCAGCGTGGTCTAAGGCTGGGAGGTTTGTGGAAGGCCTGCACGTAGTTGGTGGAATTACCATGGTTTCAAAGATAAGTATCCGCTTATGCTTAATATTATGTTTTGCATGCCTGTGATGCTTATTTGTATCGTGTATTCTGTTGTGCATATGAATTATTGTTAATGGCAGGGATTATTTATGTTAGCAGTAATCTTGTGCTTACTCTGAGTTAAATGTGTTTAATTTGATTTAAATGCATGTTATTAATTAAGTATGAGAATGATGTTGTTCCGCACAGTAGAATTTGCCCGGCCAGTGGGATGATGGCCCGGGGAATTACAGTATGGTATCAGAGCCAGGTTTCAATGCTGAGCTTGGATGGGCTGGATAAGTGGTCTTTGGACCGAGGTTTTGAGAAGAAATTGTGTCTAGAGGACTAATTTTAGACCTCAGAATGTTTCTGAGTGTCAACAGACTACTTGACCATGTTACAAAGCTCAGGAGGTGTAGTGGTATTATAAAACTGCAGCCGGTGTGGTATATGGCCACATGGAGAGAGAGAGATCCATACCAGAAGTGTTGGATCAAGTAGATGAAGGTTCAGAAGGAGGGTACCAAGTCATTGTCTAGAAGTCCTTGAGAAGCAAAGTTGGACGGTCAGAATTCTCTGTGGAGAACTCGTGAAATCGCGAGGGCCGTAAGATAGCCAAAAGTTGCAAAGTGGTTAGTGGATGGAGAAACTTGACACCCTAGGATACAAAATAAATGTGGGTCGTTTATCGTGGTTGGTTTGAACCGTTGGATCATTTCATGAATTCAGGGATCGCGAACTTGGAGCACAGGCCAAATTCTTGGTCACTCCAAGTCCCGAATCGTGAAAGAGATTAACAAGGGTAGAATCAGACGATGGAGCGCTTCTAGAAAGAAGTGTCGAAATCCCGTGAGCCGTCAGATCCAACCAACTAGCGAGGAAGTTAGGGATGAAGAGCTTTGATAGGTGTAAGTGTAGGAGAGATCTGGATCATCGGATAAGGGGAGGCTCATAGTCGTTGATCTCATACATAAATCTCCATATCGAAATTCAGGGATTGAAGCGACAAGAGATTTGGAGTCGCTGCATCGTGAACTCCTGGTTCACGAAACTCTGAAAATATTTGGACCGTTAGATCCAAATCATCGAGGATCATTGGATCTCGTACAAGAACTCGTGTAGCGGAATTCAGGGATTAATGTGACAAGAGATTTGGAGTCATTGCATCGTGAACTCCCAGTTACTGAAAACCCGAAACCCCGAAATCTTGAAACAATCTACACCGTAGATCATACAAGAGGAACTTGACCGTTGGATCAAGTAGATGAATAGACCATAATTTCAGAATTTTGGCAAACGGAAGTTCGAGATGTGTAGATGCACGAACTCCTGATGCCCGAAACTCTGAAACGAAAAGTGAAAGTGGTGGGACCCTATGACGTCGCAGGAAGTGATGTGGACCTTCTTAAGGACACCATGTGTCACTACCTTGGTGGGCGACAGCTGTGCTGTGGGCTCGAAGGGTAAGGAAATCGAATTTTCAGAAGTTAGGGGTTGGAGAGGGAAGCGAGTATGAGAGCCTCGAGGACCAAAACCCCGAAACCCGAAACCCAGAAGCCCCAAAATCCCGAAACCCGAAGTTTCATTTGGAGAGCCTTGTAGCACCTAACAATTTAGTGTTTGATCATAGCTCGTAGACGCATGGTTTGGGGACTAAGAAAACGTGGGCTATTGCCAAAAATTGCAGAGCCAAACAGAGCTCAGAAAATTCGCGGAATCAAAAATTTTTCTTATTCGCATTGGTTTATGAATGTTGTAGTTTTATTAAGGGTTTAAGGCCTGACAAACTTCGGTTGAATGCACGTTGTGTGTGCAGAGTTCAACGAGTGTCAGGACAACCGTGAATTGACGTCGAGTATAGAAATGGAATAGGTGTTGATTGCCTCCAATTCAGAGAATGAAAGAGAAGGAAGGGATGTCAACTTGGGAGTCGAAGGATCGAACTCCAATGGGCACGGAAGAGAATTGGATAATAAAGGGCATGTGATAAAAATCATTGAAAGATTCTAGAAAGATGCCTAGGCTCACCGAGATGATAGCCGAAAGCTCATGAAAGTCAGGGATAGGCAGGGTCAATTCAACTTAAGGATGTTGAAGAGTCTGGAAAGAATAGAAAAGAAATTGAAAAAGGAGAGTGACTCAAGAAAGACAGAGAATTGTAGGACCCCTGAGAGGAAAAGAAGATCAAGGAGTGTCAACAGACATCGTCGTCACTCCCCAAAGCATTCCAGTAAGGAAGCACACAGTAGTTCAAGCCCATTTCCTACCAGAAAGAACAGGAGATCTGGGATGGATGAATTGAAAGGGGAAATGAACAAGATCAAGCCTCCAACGTTCGATGGAGAACAAAAGAAGGAGGAAGATGTCGAAACATGGTTTCTTGGCATGAGGAAATATTTCCAACTGCAGAATTATTCCTCTCATGTAGAAGGAAGAATTATGATGTATCAACTAAAAGAAAAAGCATTCATGTGGTGGGATTAGCTTGTGCAGGTGCAACACGTTAGAGAGAAATTAGACATCACATGGCAAGAGTTCAAGAGGTATTTCGAGAGGAAATACTTAACTAAAATATATTATGACAGAAAGATGAAAGAGTTCTTTGAACTCAAGCTGGACAACAAGACCATTGATGAGTATGAACAAAATTTTTTGGAATTACTGAAGTATGTTCCGTTCATCAAAGATGAGTTTGTCAATATTCAGAGGTCCTGAGTGGATTACCACCTCCTATTGGTCACGAGATTCAGTATGATGATCCTAAGACTATGGAAGAAACAATAAGAAGAGAGAAATGCTTATATGAACAACAAAGAGAAAAGCCTACCTTTCAAAAGGCTTGGGTTGACCAGAAGAAGTTTAAGAAAGAATAGAGGCAGAAGGGAAACAAACCTCCCTTTCTCAGAAATAGTCCTCAAGGACACCCATCATTTAGAGAGCCGAGAATGGCTGAAGTGGGAGAACAAAGGCTAAGACAGACGCCCATTTAGTGTTGGGGTTGTAAAGAGAACCACAAGTACAGAGATTGTCCCCATAAAAATGGCAAAGCAAGAACTGTCCATAATGTTCAACAAGCTGAAACAGTGGAGGACATGGGCAGTAGAATGCCAAGGATCTATGCGGCCCTGGACGACAAGCAAATTGAATTTCAGGCGCACATGATTGAAGTGGAAGGTATGATTAACAACCAACCATTTATTATTTTAATTGATTCAGGGGCTAGCCATAGTTATATAGACCCTAGAGTGATGGAAAGTTTGAATTTATCAAGAAGCAAACATGAAAATTCTTGGTTAGTGCAGTTGTCTATAGGATCCAAGAGGAAATTCGCCGAGTTGGTTAAGTCCTGTCCTATGGACATGAAGGGATTGAGCATGAAGGTTGAATTGAATATTTGACCTTTAGGCTCTTATGACTTTTTAATTGGGATGCACTGGTTGGACCAACACCATGCCCTCCTGGACTATCCTAACAAGGAATTTACATGCCTAGATGAGGAGGGGAATCGAAAAACAATCCAAGGAATTCCCAAAGCTATGGTTGTTAGAGAAATATCAACAATGCAGTTGAAAAAGTGCTACATGAAAGGATGTCAATTGTTTGCAGCCCGTGTGGAGGAAGCATCCAGAGATGAAGTCTCAAATATTGGAGACCATGTGGTACTGACAGAGTTTGAAGACACATTTTAGGAGGTACCCAGACTACCTTCGAAGAGAGATATCGATTTCTCTATAAATTTGATGCCTGGAGTAGCTCCAGTGTCGAAAGCTCCTTATAGAATGAGTACGCCAGAGCTGAAAGAGTTGCAATTGCAGCTTGAAGAAATTCTAAATAAGGGGTATATACACCCAAGCGTGTCGCCTTGGGGTGCCCCAGTCCTGTTCGTAAAGAAGAAGGACAGAACGCTGAGATTATGCATTGATTTCATATAGTTGAACAAAGTAATTGTCAAGAACAAGTATCCTCTGCCAAGGATCGACGATATTTTCGATCAGTTGAAAGGTGTGAAAATATTTTCGAAGATAGATCTCAGATCAAGATATCACTAGGTAAGAATAAAGGATGAAAGCATCAACAAGATCGCCTTTAGAACAAGGTACAGTCATTACGAGTTCACAGTGTTACCGTTTGGGCTGTCGAACGCACCTGTTGTTTTTATGTGCTTGATGAATGGAGTATTTAGGGACTATCTAGACAAGTTTGTCATCGTCTTCCTGGATGACATTTTGGTGTATTCCAAGTCAGAGGAAGAGCATGAACAACACTTGAGGATGGTGCTGCAAGTGTTGAGAGAACACCAGTTGTATGCCAAGTTGAGCAAATGCTCGTTTTATCAAAGGCAGATCCATTACTTGGGGCACATTATTTCAGAAGAAGGGATCGTCGTGGATCTTGAGAAGGTTGAGGCCATCAGAGAATAGTCAACACCAATGAATGTGGTGGAAGTTAGATCCTTTATGGGTCTAGCGGGCTATTACAAAAGTTTTATCGCAGGTTCTCAAAGATAGCTCACCCTATCACTTCCTTGCAAAGGAAGGAGAAAAAGTTTCAGTTGACTAAAGAATGTGAGAAAAGTTTTCAGCGATTGAAGCAACTGTTAACCAACGCTCTAATATTGAGGATTGCAGATCCAAATGTGGATTTTGTGGTGTGCACAGATGCGTGTAAAGAAGGGTTGGGAGGAGTTCTCAGTCAGAATGGATTTGTAATCTGTTATGAGTTTGGGAAGTTGAAAGAGCACGAAAAGAATTATGCCACTCACGATTTGGAGTTGGCAGCAATCGTTCACGCTCTGAGGAAAAGGATACATTACCTCATGGGAAGTAGATTTGAATTGAGAACAAACCACAACGGTCTAAAATATTTGTTTGATCAACCAACCTTAAATGCTAGAAAAAGTAGGTGGCTGGAATTTCTGTGTGAGTACAACTTTGAGATCAAGCATATCAAAGGAAAGGAGAATAAAGTGGTTGATGCACTCGGCAGGAGGGTGCATAAATTACATGCTACAACCATTAGCATGTATTCGACTGATATTAAAAGAAAAATTATGGAGGCTGCAAATGTAGATCTGCAGTACAGAGAATTGGTAGCCAAGCTACAGTAGGGTAAGATTCCACAGAAGATGGAAATTTATAAATTGGAAAACGATGGAATACTGCTGTACAAGAACATAATTTTTGTACCCAATGTCCAGTGATTGAAACATATGATTTTGCAGGAGATGCATAATGTGCCTTATGCAGGGCACCCTGGATATCAGAAAATAGTAGAAGCGGTCAAGAGCCATTACTTTTGGCTGGGTATGAAGAGAGAGATCGTTGAATACATCGCCAGATGTATGGAGTGCCAGAAAATTAAAGATGAGCATAGGCACCTAGCAGGGTTGCTACAACTTTTACCCATTCCTGAGTGGAAGTGAGAAGTAGTAACGATGAATTTTATTACGGGATTGCCCAGAACAACCAAGCTACATGATTCAATCATGGTGGTCGTGGACAAGCTTACAAAATCTGCCCATTTTATTCCACTGAAAACTACTCACAAGGAAACAAATGTTGTTGATATTTTCATAAATGAAGTGGCACAATTGCACGAAATTCCTAAAATGATTGTGTCTGACAGAGACCCGAAATTCACCTCGAATTTTTGGAAAGGATTGTTCAAAGGATTCTAAACGAATCTGAACTTTAATACAACTTATCATCCTGAGTCTGGTGGATAGACGGAGAGGGTGAACAGAGTAATAGAAGACATACTGAGAATGTATGTGATGGACAAACCATCAAAATGGGAAGACTACCTGCACTTGGTAGAATTCACCTACAACAATGGGTATCATGCATCATTGAAGATGAGCCCATTTGAAGCACTTTATGGAAGAAAGTGCAATACTCCAGTGAGCTAGGATAATCCAGTTGATAGAGCAGTAGTTAGGCCAGAGGTTCTCAAGGAGATGGAGAAACAAATGATAAAAATTAAGCAGAATTTGAAAGCTGCCCAGGACAGGCAGAAAAGTTATGCTGATAAGAATAGAACCCACAGAGAGTTCAAACTGGGTGATCATTTTTTCTTGAAAGTGAAAGCTAACAGGAGTTCCCTGAAGCTGGGAAGTTGCGCCAAGTTGGCATCCAGATTTTGTGGGCCATTTGAAATCCTAGAAAGGATTGGGCCAGTTGCATATATGCTTTCATTACCTACATATATGAATGTACAGAATGTGTCTCATGTTTCATTGCTTAAGAAATATATACCAGATGCTAATCATGTTATTGATTGGAATGTGATTCAGGTCGAACAAGAAGGTGTCCTGCAAGTGCATCCTGTGCACATATTGGACAAGAAAAACAAACAGCTCCGAAATCGAGCTATAGGGCTTCTAAAGGTCTAGTGGAACTGGTGCAGTCCTGAGGACGCGACATGGGAACATGAAGATGTTATGCGGGCAGAGTATCAACATCTTTTTGAAAATTTTTGAAAATCTTGCAAATGCAGTGTAAAATTGCACTGAGGACAGTGCAAAATAATGGGAGGGGATTGTAATGTCCCCAAGGCCGAGCCCTATTGTAAATCATGTCTATGAAGTATAGAGCTTGCATTATGAATTGTAATTATGTTTTATAGGTTGGTGAGCCAAGTTTATATAAGTTGGTGGGCTTATGTGTTATTAGGCCGGAGAGCCTAAGTGTTAAGGCCGGGAACCTTCTTTTGTATATGTAATCATGCAGAACATTAATAAAAATATAAACACCGTTGCGTGCAGACCGACCACAATGAATGAGTGATGGGGGACTAAGCTTCCACAAAATGGGTAAGGGATTGGGGGCTGGAAGGTTGGAAAGAGACGCTAAGTGTTGATCCTAGGGGCTAAGCCTAGGGGCTTATGTCCTTGGGAATAATATTTTATAATTATTCCAAAAGCCATGTGAAATATATGCTTTGTCCTAAGTTCCTGGAGAGGAACACATGCTGATGGAGTGCATGCAGCTTCATGGGTGACATGTGTCGACCTAAGCACATGCAGTTAAAAAACTGCAGAAGTTAGCCGTGGAGGGGGGGTCGCTCCTCATTCCATGATCCTTTGCATCTGATTTCGGATACCCTCACGTAGCTTTGAGAACCAAAAAACTGAGACGTCTTCCTGAAGACCAAAACATCAACCATCTGATTCCATTATTGGTCTGCGTTTGCCCTTGACATACCTATGCACTGTTGAGAGAACTGGTCAGGAGGGGAAAATTGAATTGTGAGTTCAAGAACCCAGTCTATCTGCCATTGCTGAGCTGAATCCGTACCCGATCTATCTGTAGGTTGTCATTTTCTGTTTTCCTGAGTGGGGTTGTGTAGTGGTTATCCTCACTGTGTGGGAATTGAGTCAGAAGGGGTTGAAGAACTGGCACTACTACATATTGTAAAAATTCCGACGTTTTATTTGCGGCGTTATGGACAAAATTGTCCATATTGTCGCAAAATAGAGGAAATTTATAAAAAAAAAAATTCATGTTGCCCGATAACGTCGCTCTTGCGACGTTAACGTCG
>ML856383.1:14391-27685 GCA_009831015.1 Picea engelmannii
TTGGGTTTGTATACTCCACTTCCAGTTCCTTCTCGCCCTTGGGAAAGTATTTCCATGGATTTTGTAGGTGGTTTACCTATGTCGATACGAAATCATGATTATCTTTATGTTGTGGTTGATCGATTTAGCAAGATGTGTATTTTGATGCCTTGTACTAAGCAGGTTACAGTAGAACAAACAACACAGTTGTTCTTTCAAAATGTTTGGGTGCATTTTGGATTGCCTAAGTCCATTATTTATGATCGGGATTCTCGATTTGTTGGAAGTTTTTGGTCGAGTTTATGGGCACTCATGGACACCAAAATTAAAAAGAGCACATCTTTTCATCTGCAAACAAATGGTCAGAAAGAAGTGGTAAATCGTACAGTGGTGCATCTTCTTTGTGCTTATTGCAGTTAGCATCCTAAACTTTGGGATGAGCATTTACACTACATTCAGCATGCATACAATCGAGCTAAGCACTCTTCGACTCAAACGTCACCATTTGAAGCATGTTTTGGCTATTTTCCCAAGTCTCCTTTAGATTTTATCTTTGGGAAGGATATTGCTATCGATGGTCAATATGACATTGATAGGGCATAAAAGTTCATTGAACAAATCCAGTTGATACATCAAGTGGTGCAAGAGCAGTTGGAAAAGAGTCAGGCCAAGTACAAGACGAGACATGACAAGCATCGTGTTGATCACAGTTTCCAAGTTGGAGATGAAGTTTGTCTTTACATCAATAAGGAGAGGCTTAAAGGAGAAGGTAAAAAGTTGAAACCGATTCGATATGGTCCTTTCAAGATTATCGACAAGATTGGTAACAATGTTTTTCATTTAGATTTGCCTCCTTATATGCAGTTGTATGCAGTTGTTAATGTTGAGAATTTGAAATTGTATGAGCCTCCATTGATTGATGATCAAGGAGAGCATGTTTAGATTCCTTCTATCGATGATTTTTCCACAGAGTATCTTACAAAACTGCATGAAGACACCAGCCTTGACAGGAGAATGCGAACTTCAAAACGAGGAAATGTGGAGTATCTTCGAGTTGGTCTTAAAGGAACAAATCCAAGAAAAGCCAAGTGGATTGAGGTTGGAAGGGTGAGGGAACTATACCCTCATCTTCACATAGATTGAAAATAGTCTTTTGGAGGTCCAAAAGCTTCCCAATGGGGAGGTGTGATCAGGGTATCAAATTTTGCTCAAATATTCATAGTGCTCGGAATCGCTTCAAACCTAACAAGAGCGTAGGCCCCATCATTGCGAACCCAACGCAACTTGTTTCGTCTCAAATGGATGCTGGGAGCGAGAGATATCGCAATCTGTTCGGAATGTCAAACAGGCAAAAAAAGGATGTTGACTGTAAAGTCCGTACAGGATGACGTGGCAGGGCCGTACAACCATACGTTGATGTGACATATGGTGACGTGGAAATTGTTGTTTGGAAAATGTGGTCGAATGAGCATTTGACATGTGTCCTTTTGGTGGCTAATGGTATGTTGACACGTGGCCCAATCCATGGGCACCACATGTCACTTGTTGTTTGGTTAAAACTTTTTCATTGCCAGGAGTTGACCCCACGACCTCCGGGAAGGGGAAATGACTTGGCAAGGAGTTGCCAACCAATGCACCACTATGCGTTTCTTATCATATGTATGGTTTCATTTGTATCTCAATTTGAATATGGGTATGGTTTGGGCCGCGACCGGGTCGGGGCTTAGCCCCAGCCCTTGGTCGCGCGCCATATAACATATAACCACCGCTATAATACATAGTGTGCACGTACATTGGAATATGGTTCAAACCGTTGTAAAACTACCTGCCATTTATCACTATTGTATTCACCAATAAATAATTAGCCCTTTTGTAAATGCGCGTGGTCACATGGACCCTCATGTGCCTAAGAGCTAGGCGGTTAGGGGCTGGCGCGCCCATAACCATCCTACAGTTCACACCGTTGGTGCGGTTTCACCCGGTGCAGGTTTTTCACACTTTAAATTGTGTGTGTGCTAGGTTCATGGAACAAGGGTGCGTTTGTAGATGCAGAGACAACAAGCTTGAAGGGGGGACTTCCAGGAGGCCTAACTTCTTTGTTTTTTGGCCAAACGAGGTGCCGAAAAAACCCAGCTAGGGGTTTTTGGATGCTCTGAAGCCATTGGAGCAGTCTGTTGGTCAATTTGAGCATTGTAAGGCATGTTTTTGAGCATTTTGAGCAATTAATAATAATGATCCATTGGAAGTTGGACCAGGAGATGTATCCCAAGAGAGGGGTGAACTCCTTTATCAATTGTTGTGTTTATGTGCTTATGTTCATTCATTATGCTATTGTTTATTTGTATCTTGCATGAGTAATCCTTTAATTAATGTGTTGAAAAGTTGATCCATTTGCTTTTAACACATAAAATTTACTTGCAAATAATTTCAAGATTTCAAGTCTTCTTCTTTTTTAGATTAGTAATGAATGTAAAGAGCTAGTGGATTAGATGAAAATTTTAGGCGCAAAGGGAAGAAAACAACTAGAGATGAATTATAAAATCAATAAAAGGGTCGATGGGGGAAGGTTATTGTCAGTTAGAATTCGCATAGAGAGAAGAGTTGCAAGGTCAAATTTTTAGAGCTAAGTTACAGAGCACATTTGAGCGTAGATACTAGTAGCAGAGGAATATGGAACCACCTAAGGCAGTAGCGAATTTAGCGTTAGTACTGAAGAAATAATGCAGTCAACCAACAACAACGTCGATAGTTGAAGAGACATAGGACACATCCTCCTCAACATTGATATTCTCCAAGGAATGTATCCCACCAAGAAATACATCCAGAAAATAGGTCAATTTACAGAAGGTCACAAAGTACCCACTCATGGAGACACCGATTCCAGAGGGAGTGATTGTTGAAGGGGACATGTTAGGTTTGATATCTTCTTTAAAGTCTGTCGACCACGATATCACAAATGAGAATAAATTTCTAGAGTTAGTGCCCAACAATTTTTTGAAGAAACACATTAGTTATAAAATGTAGATGATAGTCATAGAGCCACTAGTTTGGGCTATGTCATTGCAGAAAGTAGGAATATTGAAACTCTTCGATATACCACACTTTGGAAGGAGCCAAGAGATTAATGTTTGAGTCAAAATTTTGTTGAGTTTCATGCACAAGGGATACATGTGGCTGGACGGGCCAGTTTCCATCGATACAAACTTGATCATGTGCATCATTGATATTTTGTCATAGGGGGAGGACTCCTATTTGTTGTTTCTTGACAATAAGAATTAAAAATATCTAGCTAAGAGAATTAAGGAGAAGTTCCATACATTTCGTGGAAAGTGTAGTTTAGACGTTTCAAGCATAAGCGACCCAATAGTAAGGTTTGTGATGCAAGCCTTAGCTTGCAAATTGTTAAGGAATTCTAAAAAATATCAAGACCCATAAGCAGTCATAGAGCCAGCTAAAAGGTGTGTTAAGTGCATTCAGATGCACTAGGTGGCATTTTATTAAACAAACTTTTGATTGATTGTGAGGAAGTGGAAGATAAAGGGACCAAGTTACATTATTCTTGGTTACTAATTATAATAGAGCTATCATCTTGGAGGGATCCATATGAAACATAATATTTGGGAGTTCAGGAGAAGCCATGTTTATCCACGCGTTATCAAAACCTATGGTGTACTATGCACAAGGAGAGAAAGATGGATATCAATGTTTCATTTTACATTTATAAGGAAACTATTAGGGACAACATAAATAGGATGTTGTGCATAACACCACAGGTGGTCGAGGCATATAAGGTAGTGGCATGCTTTAAGGCAGGGTTCCACCACATGTATGTACAAGAAAAGGACACATATCATCAATGGTTTCCAACCCAATACAGATTAACTGAAGATAAGATGGGCCATATTATGGTCAATTGGGACGATGAGAGGAATATTCCACTAGTAGAAACAGGGCCATCATAGAAACAAAAACCTCAAGTGAAAGAGATCAATGATGAAGAATAATAAGGATTTGACCAGGAAAGAGGAAAGGGCCCAGAGGAAACAACCGAACAGAAAACATCATGCACATATAGGAAGCACAAAGAAATAAATATAGGGAGATCCATGCCACAATGGACAAAGTGCAAATCTGTAAAAGAAGTGTCTATCCAATATTTTGTAGAGGAATATTTGGAGAAGATATAAGATTAGGTGAAAGAAGTCATAGATGATGCGTTTTAGCGTGCAATGTAACAACAGGAAAAAATGCACCAACAAATGCAAACACAGATGGCTAAGATGCATCAACTAATAGAAAAAAAACATCATGCCAGGGTGACATATAGATAAGGAATAGACAACAAGAAATACCAAGACTGGGGAGGAAGGGCCAACAATCTCTCATTCATTAATAGTCGTAGGCGAATGAAAATTGATCAAATTAGCGATAGGGGAGATAGAGTTCCCAACGACAGATATGAAAGAATAGGAAAGGGAACTAGGTCACATTGATTTAGTTCTATCAAAACTACCAATATATGTATTACAGGAATTACAGATGAGAATGATGCACGAGATGAACTCATACACAAAAAATACGTTGAGCGATTTGGTTAAGGTTACGGTCGAGAATGTAGCCTTAGATATGGAATTCAACAAGGTCAAGCAAGAGTGTGATGAGACCACACAGAAGATTGAAAGGATGCAGTAGGCCTTCAAGAAGGTTTACCAAGAACTCCCAGAGGCTCGAATTGATATGGAGGCCCCAATTGAATACCAATTAATTAAGATAAGTGAAGCTATTCAGGGATTCTGTGCACGAATAGTCGACCTAGAAGCGGGTATGACACCGAGAATTCCACCTGAAGAAAGGGAGAATAGGGAGAATACAATGAAAACAGAGGTGGAGAGTATAAATAATATAGAAGTACAATGTGCTCAACTTTATATAGAAACCATATGCATCTGGAAACAACTAAGGGAAGATAGGGAGAAACAAGAGATCATTTAGAAGATCCAAGTTGCACAGGAAAGGGCATAGAAGTTCAAAGTCGTAATGGGAAAATTACCTCCAACAGAGGTGGTAACAATGATGGATGAGAATCAAAAGATATAATTATAATTGAATTAGCTCAGGGTGGAGCAGTAGTCTCATGCAAAAAAGATCGAGATATTACTGGAAGAATCATATATGGTGACAATGAGATGGGCAACGACTTGAGGAATAATCAAATAGGAAGTTGAAGAAAGTGCGTAGAATATGTAGTCTAGAGTTATTGTCGAGACCATTGACATAGTTTTGCAGAAGGAGACAGAGGTAAAGGCATATGCCATGACATCAAAAGAGACATTCAACAAGTTCATGGAAAAATGGAAGAAGGCCTAAGTGGCTCAAGACAAACCACATGTGAGTGTTGGGGGCCTGTTGGATAATTTTTTGGATCTACATCGGAATAATTCAAATAAAAAAAGGAAGTTATAAGATGGACCATAGTGCACGACAAGAGAGGACTTTAAGGAGTCAAAGTGAGCAACATAAGGAAGCACAACGGAGTGGTGCATAAAAGGCGGAAAGTACTTAGGATTTTGGGACATTTTGAACACATTGTAACGGGCTTATCCCTATTTTGATGTATAAATATGTAAGGGTTTTAGGTATAAAAAAGTTCTCAATGTTTGAGTAATGGATGAATGAGGAGCAAATAAGTTTTTGGCTAAGTTTTTGGATGTTATGACTGAGGTTTTGAGAAGTGAAGCTCACACTATAGCAAAACGAATAGGTAGGTTTGGGTAATGTTAATGTTTCATCTTTTGTAAGCGCAATGTGTAGTTGTAAGAAGATTATCAATGACTAATATAAGAAGCTATTCATTGTGTACATAGCCCAAGTTGAGTGAACCATGTTAAACCCTTTTGTCATGATGTGTTGTTTTTCATGTTATGATGTTTACTGTTACTGTACAATTATGATGAATGCTTAAAGTATGTTTAATTTTTTATTCATATATGATGTTATAATGTCGTGAACTGAAGAAACTGGTAAATGAATGAATGACAAGTAAAGTAATGTTGCGCACAGGGTATGTCACATGATAACTAACTGTTAACTAATGGAAAATATGCACATGAGTAGACAGTTAGTAACGACATGTTGAATGCCTCACTTCCCCTCATCACTGCAGAACCTTGGTTCCTGCAACCCCTCTAGATGCCTCAATTGAGACTTCACTTGCTTGTAAGTGATGATGAAAGGGCCAGTGTCTAAGATTTTTTTTGTATGTTCATGATTAACCCCAGCTTTACCCACTGCACACCAACATATGCCCTGCTTCTCATATTAGATGTGTTTTGTGCACATGATTCAAATTTCTCTATGGTGATTGTATCTGGAAGATATTAAGGTTTATAAATCAAGCATGAAGCATCCTTAGTATTTATCTCTTGTATATGTTGGTTGAATTCATGTCTTCCCTATAGTACCATGCACAAAAATATTATGGTGGTAATGAACAAATGAATGTTTATATGTTGAATGTTTCTTGTATGTTTTTTTTTTCCTTTACAATTTGCATGAAACCTATGGTCTCTATGATTCTCAATTTGTCTCAGGTGAGACCTTTTCCAGTACCTAAAGATTGAATATGTAGACGATTATAGGGTACTTTTTAGCCGAACTTTATGAGTCCTAGGTATAAACCCCTGTGATGAGCCAACACCAAGGTACCAAACTCATGTAGAAATTCCAACCAACGAAATCTCATTCCCCTCAACCTACATAACCCAAAGAAGTGGAGTCCCTTCTTTTATCTACAATTCCTTAGGCTATCCTGCTTCCCTTCCAAGGCTCCAACACATGACATATAGGAACTATTTGATTTTTGGTTCCAGGAACTCCAACTATGTCAATGGTGTCTCTAGGTACCTTTTAGGGCTCACACAATGGGAAAAACACCCACACAATTCACAATTTAGGGATCTTACCTTCCCCAAAGAAACCCAATGAGAATTATCAACAAAAAACCAACATAATTTACTTAGAATTCAAAGGGTTCTAGTCAACAAAAACTTCACAATTTGAATGAGGTCACCAAAGCTCGAATGAGGTAGAATGGTGAAAACCAACATAATGGATCTAGTTCTAGCCAAAAACTAAGGCATAGGTATGCACGACATCAACTCGCCACATGGATTTCAGGGATGCCCACGTTTTTCCCACCTAGGAACCTTTTCCCAAACTCAAAACTTGGGATAATATCCTCATATGACTTTGTCTTGGAATATTATATTATTTTTGGCATTAAGCCTCATTCTATACCTCCTATTCATCTCATCTTTATCTCTTGTAGAGTCCTAGATCCCCATACTCTTTTATCCTGCATTCTATAGTTGTGATGTATTTCATTAATACATTATAGTGTGATTAAAATTTAAATTACTGGACTCATCCTCCTATCATCATACAGGCTCTCCAACCTTTCATCATTTCAGGCCCTCTATCCTAAAATCACATTGTCTCACCAACCTACATATGATATGTACACATACACATTACAACTTGGAGATAAATATAGGGCATTATAGATTCACTATGAGGAGTGGAAACGATAATTATCCTCTAAATCAGGGATGATTTTAAGGATGGAAAATTATTTTAAAATGTAGAAACCTTGGCGAATTTTACTAATCTTTCATATGTCAACTATAAACGTTTGGCGATATTTTTGTAATAATATTCAAATTTCTAATTGTTTTATATAGTTTTTATAAAATTTTGGCGATTTTCAAGGTAAAATATTTTTATCCTATAGAATTTGGGCGAATAAGTTTTAAAATAGCGAATCTCGGTTTTGGAAAAACCATGGAAAATTAGCCCCTAAAATCATCCTTTCTCTAAATCAAAAGAGGTGGTTCTATGATGTTAGGAGGTTCATCCCTAATCCTCCAGGATTGATGGGGTGTGAGGTCAGCCACTATGAAATTTAAGTTGTAATCAAAGACAAATAATCAAACCTAAGATAAACTAGACACAATGACCTAAGATAACTCTTCTAAAACAAATCTAAAAGGAAATCAATAATGAGACTTACTCTTCCAAAAACTAAACTAGGGTCTCTAAGGCCCTAACCTAATTAGCGAAGAGATGAATAGAGGGTGTTCTAAAGGTGAACCTAGGGGGTATAAGGGCCCAGGTCCAAAACAACAATTGTGCAAGTAATAGTTATAGTTACATTTTATAAATCAATTACCCAAGGTGAAATTCCCCCTTTGAAGGTGGGAAACCTCCAAAGGATCTAAGACCGAGTTATACTATATATTCCAAGTACAACAAAGACTTCCCACCTACAATCACTTATCATAATTCCTAAGAAATGTCACTAAGAATACCCCTACCACTTTACAATTGGTAGCTGGGGGGAATAATTGTGATCCAATCTTCTGCATTGGATAGGAGATATAGTTCAATTCCTATAATGAAATGTTAAAAAATAAGGCATCACTCCAAGGAACATGCCAACTTATATTGAATCCCCCATACCACATCCACCCACCAATCCAAGTTGTAAAAAAGCATTGTTTTACCTACATGAATTGGTTGTTCGATATTAGAAACCAACTTGTGAGAATTTGGACATGCTCATGACTTTATTAAAGGAAACTCATGGTTGGTTTTAACTATTACTTGGAACAAACATGATCCAATGATAAAATAGGAAAATAAAAAACTTTCAACCCAAAAATGTGAACACCTTTCAATCCTAACTCAATTGATGAAGTACTAACACTATGCAAGCACTTAAAATAGCATTCAAAGTAGAAAATTTTCAATGAACAATAACCCAATTAGAGAGAATTCAAATAATTTTACCTAGTGGAGTCACCAATATTGTTTAAGGAAAATCTACTTATACAAATGTGGAGCTCCCTGGTGAGTGGGTTGATCTCACCAACAAACGAAGGGACAAAAATATACTTATATTTCCCTAGGGTTGACATGGAAAATTGAAATGTAATGAGTATGGAAATAAATACTTGGTTAGTTGTAGTTTTGGCTTCTTTGCACATGCAACTTGAATGAGTCAATCCAAATCGATAACTTTCTGCAACAGAGATGTTGTCACGACACCTCCTTCACCATTGTCTTGGTCCTCCTATCCTTAGAAAAATGTACTCATATCCTTGTTAATGTAATTTCAATTTTACTATGGTAGAACAAACAAACATCTCATCGTCAATGTAATTGCAATCTGTTGTGCCCCCCCCACATTAACCCATTTTTATTTAAAATGGGTTCACCCTATTCTAAAATTTTCTACAAGGTACTATATTTTTACTTTATTGAAAAGGTGTTGGCATGGAGAAGTAGTCCCTACTGATTATACAGTCTATAAATCTTCCTTTTTATCCATAGATCACATTCAACAATGGTCCCCATTTCTATGCTAATCAAACCTCCTTCCCAGAAATTCCTTTTTTCATCCACTTGTTACAGGCACCTGAACCTCATTGTCATTTAACCAGCTCAATGTTCTCCACTCTCACACCCTTTAGCCTAAGTCTAGTCAAAATTAGAATGTTTCTCATACTAATCACATTCTGACAGAAAGATTTCCGATGGCCACATCGGAAAGGATTTTTTCAGAGTTTTCCCCCACATGAATAATTCCAAACTTTGACTCCTGCACTCCGATAGCATGGGCATACAAGGTATATTTCACATTCTACATGGAAACCAATGGGTGGTCGGGAGGGAAAAATCATGCACTAAAATCATCAAATCAATACGACCCATGTAATCATAATCTAACGACGTGGCATATTAGGATTGGTCATCAACTCTCGTTTCGACCTTTGCACGACCAATGATTTTCCTTATATCTCGAGATGACTCATTTTTCGAGGAAAAAAATATACTTCCGATTACCTACTCCATCTAAGTCCTAACATCTCTAGAGTCTATTGGAATCCGAGTTATAAATTTTGACGACTTATCTCAAATCCTTTTTAACTACCCACAATCAACATGCAAATGTATGCCATAGGGATTATTCCTTCGATACCATGTTGTTAGGGTATGACAAAGTTTGAGCTTTGTTTACCTCTGAAGATATAACCCTGATGGTCCCACCAATTAGGCATGCTCCCCTATCACATTGGCACACAAGCCAAGGAAAGATACAAAATATTCCTCGATCCTTTTCCTTCGGAGTGCAAATAACCCCCTGAACTTTCCTACTCTGATGCATTCAACTCTGATATCTAGTTTTTCAAATTTAAGTCCCTCCCGCTATTCTGATATGAATATTTGGAAAATATCCCCTCTTAAATTTCATTAATGATAGAGATTGTGATATGATTTTGAATCAATCTTCATACACATATGATTTATTACGCTTTTAAGCATGATTTAATACATATGAATTGGCTCAAAACCCTTATTTTACAACATGTTTTCCTTTTTAAGATATTAAAATGGTCTACATACTTTGATTAGCTCAGTGATACTCTGAAACCATCTTTTCTAGCTAAATTGAAAGACTTAGGTAATATCTCATTATGGCGAACCAGAATACTAGAAGACATAAGGGCTCTGTCTACTTTCAATCAACCTCTGCACCTAAAACCTCTTCTCGCCAGGAATAGGTTATGGTGACAGACACTACCCATCACATCAGTGAATACCATAGACTTGGGTACAAATAAATCTATAGAATTTTCAATACTGGAGATATTTCCCCAGAAGATGAAAACCTGAGTTATACTAGAATATTCAGAAAAGAGACATCCATCTAGTCACTACTCGATCGACCCTTTTTCCCTACAATGAAGCAGCCTAGTGGTGCTTCAAAAACTTTTACCCTAACACTACAACCATCATAAGAAATAACATGAGACGAATAACATCCCTAAGGCCTGAAGATAGCAGCACAAGGTATCACTTACGCACACCTGCTTGCGCTCTTAATGAGACATTTTTGAAAGGTTTCATCGAAAGAAACAAAGGCCCAACTAAATTGATCAAAGATTGGTGGGTGGATGAGGAAGAGACTATTAAGTAGGGACAGAAGCTGGTCCTGACACAGAAATTCAAAGCCCCATACAAAATGTCGGTCGCTATGTTGAACTGATTCTATGGAGAGGGAAAAAGCACACACTTTCAAACAGATTGGCTACCACTATCCCATACCATTTTCAAAATAGGAAAAGTGTTCAATTGGGTGGACATCATGTCTTTCAACATATTTCTACACATGAAAAACATTCCAAATATGAGGAAGCCTTGTTTTTACATGTCATCCTACCTGATTGATGTCATCTATTACTCTGTAAAATTTACTGATATAGGGTGGAACTCAGACCGAGACCAACCCCTTGTACATGTGTATTGATCTGAATTATGGAGCATAAATTATAAGAGATATTGTTATGATATTTGTAATTAATTCCTTTCCCCTCTATATACTATACTTTTTAGTTTTCCTAGACATAGAATTTCCATCGAAGCCCAGACTAGAATGAAAGGGGTGTCAGATTGGTACTTGGGAAAATACTACTCATACATTAGGGTGTATGGTTATAATGGGGCCCCACATATTATACCATGATTTATCACAAACCATCTCCTGGTGAGGGAAATTTCCTATCAAACCATAAGAACATGGGTCAGCTCTCTTCTCATGAATAGAAGCAAAACCCTCTGGCCTATGTTTCCAATCCACATAGGGAATTAAACCATTTATAATGAAACTCATGCAAGAAAAGAGGCATATGCTCTACAAGATGTGTGCCTATTCCTAGGAGAGAAAAAATTCCACGATCCACTTGAGCTTGCAGTCAACCACGTTAAGTCTGCTGGTCTCATCCACTCTAACATCCATGTGGTTGATTTCAAAGAAGATATTATTAAAGGATTCCTCTTCTATGAAGAGGTCCTACAGTGATGCTACCAAACACAAACTTGAGTCTAAACAAGAAGAAATGAAGAGGGTAATAATTGAACAGTTTCAGAGATTTCTCTAGAAATAACATGGCAATGTGAACATCAAAGAACAAGAAAAGGTTAGGAAAGTTGAAGAGTTAGAACAAAAAAAAACTTCAAGTATAGGAAGAGTGCAAGAAGAGGTAAGCTGAGGAGGAAAGAATTAAAAGAGAAAATGAAACCAAAGCTTAGTGGGATTCCCTCCAAAAGAAGAAATTTGAAGAATAAACCAAATGAATAGTTGATTAGACAAAGTCCAAACAAATGGATGATGAGATAGAAGCCAAATGAATGGTTGATGATGCAGAGGCTAGAAGTTTTCCTGATGAAGAAGAGGCCAAATGATTAGTTGAGGAGACTAAGGCTCAAAGGAAGGAAAGAGAGTTGTTGAAACAACAACAATTACAAGAATCAAGAAAGACTCCAAGCACCCCATCAACACCTAATATGGGTATTGTAAACATACCACCATAAGACTACACTCCCATCAATTCCATCCCACGTGATTCTTCCTTCTCTTCGTAAGCTCTTAATTTTGAAGGCACTATAGTAGCCATTGGATATTGTTATTAGATGACAAAACGAAAAGCATTGAGAAAATATAAAAAAAAATAAAGAGAGGAGAAGCCACCAAGTCCAATTCATATGAAGGGAGGGTAGTAGAATGAAAGGTTGGGCCTGACCTAGAAGCAAATATTGTTCAAGAAGCCTCTTCCCTCCATACTTTTGCAGGGTTAAATTCCTCATTTGTCCTTGAAGTGAGAAGCACCTTAAGCACGACCAAGACCAGGATCATAGAGTTGGAAGCAGAATTGAAAAATGTGAAAGACAAACTCACTTCAGAGTTTGAGAAAGCCACAAAAGTGGTTGAGGCTCACAACACAAAAAATATAAACAAGGCATTGCAAATACAAAGAGATGAGATGAACGTGGAGTTCGATAAAAGGATACAAAAACAACAGGACACCCATGATAGAGAACTAGAGTTTGAAATACAAAGGCTCAAAAAATATGTGGAAGAAGACATGGCATCAACTTTCACTGTGGAAATTTTCAAGGCCTAAGTATTGCAGATGAATGACAAACTGGAATCTGAGCATAAAGAGTTCCTAATCTGCTCAGCAATATACAGGATGAATAACTAAGGCTACAAGATATAATGAGGGAAATTCAAGGAAGACATCAAGAATAAAATGAGGCCTTTGAGAAAATTCTCAGTTGGAAGGAAATGTGTGATGCACCCCCAACTACACTACCATGGTATGCAAGAAAAGAGAGGCTCAGGCATCATATTTTCTTTGACACTTGGAAAATTTTCTTGAATAATATTCAAATCAATCAATAATCCACAAATAAC
>WSFP011393545.1:0-27684 GCA_009831015.1 Picea engelmannii
TCCTCACATTCCTTCTTCTACACCCTTCCAGATCAGGGTCATTCTTCGATATATTGTAGATAATGTAACCTCTGCAAGTATTTTATCCTACTTGACTTGTAAATATTTGGGTTTTCCTAAGATTGTGTCAACTATCTGTGAGTTGCTGACTTTCAACATAAGTCTTGGCCTCCCCCATCATATGCTACTTAGAACAACATTCTAGAGTCTTATTTCATCTCTTTTCCAACTCTCTCAAAAAGCGAAAAGATTGTTGAGTGAACTTGTCTCTTTCACTCTCGTAAATTGGATTTGAAAGTACGTTTATTTGGTGTAAGTTTAACCCTTTTTCGGACCAAGTAGACTAATTTAGAAAAAATGAATACTCTAGTCACTAGTGGCTAGAAGATTTCTCCTGGGTATTGTTTTATACTTTTTCGGGCCTAGGGGACTAAATCTATGAAAAATGGCATTCTTTGGAGTTAAGTTGTAATTATATATCATTCTCTTGCTTGCAGTATTGAGCTTATTGCTGGTTCTCACTTTCACATTATAAGCCTATCACCTCAACAGTTTCCATCATCAACCAAGAAGAGCCTTGTTTATATCCTTTGCAGCTTGACACTATACCCCAAGAGTAAACATTCCCTCGAGTGTCCATATCCTGCATGCACCCCCTTGCATTGAGCATAGGTATGTTCCATTGTTGGAACTAGTTTCTTACTTGCGACACTTGTTTCCTCCTCTGTATCATAACATTCATTTGACGATGAAAAAACACAAAAAAGACGAGCGTGAAAATAATATTATCTCATGTTGGCAGCAGTCATGTTGCCTTTGAATAGAGCAAAAACTTTTGAGTCCACTTGTCATCAAAATTTTGGGTTTAGCATGACCTTAGGAAGGTGAGCTAGTTACTTAGAGTTTACTCCTCCGACTGGTTACTCTTCCAGTCCCTATGGAGAGTTTGATTGGTGCCTCCTGAATCACAAAGTTTCATCATTGAGTCTATGCTGCTAGAGTCATCCATATGTCTCATGCTCTTGTTCAAAGGATGTCTATAAGCCTGTGTCGGCCATTTCTCATAACTATTGACTTTGCATGTTGGCCATACCCTCAGTGTATCTCAAAGTTACATGAAGCTATAGTCCTACCATGTATCCTGGTCCTACTTTCCTTATGGGCAGGTAACCTTGAACCCAACAATCAACATATCCTCATTGGTCGCTGACTAGGGGGTTTCCCTTGTGTTCGACGACAAGAAATCTATTCACACATTGGGATTCATGCAATGTATTGGATGCCATTAGCCTTATTGGTGGTTTCCTCTCCTTTGTCAGCAGTTTTCCTTATTGGCTGCTATTTAGAGGGTCTTTTTCGTGCATTTCTTGCATCTGGTGCATGCAAAAGACACACAGGGTCATTGGTTCGTGAACATGGTCTTCGTCCAAATTCCTCCAAATCATCAAGCTACTTCTTTGTACCTCATTCTGACTGATGAAAGATTCTTTAATGCTCTCCTTTCAGTGGGTATCCTTCCATCGACTTCAACTCATCTATTCTGGAAACAAGGCCTAGAGTCCTATGAGTACCTAGAGGCTTGCAGTCATCAGTGGCAGGTTCTCTCACCATCGATAGTTGAGAATACATCAATGTCTCCTGATCATTGGATTCTTCAAGTGTTCGACCTCAATACCTTTATTCAAACTTGTAAGAATGTACTCGGTGCCTTGATACCTACTTTCATTATCGGTAGGTTGTCTCACATTTGTTAACGATATACCTTAATGAACGCTAATCAAATGAAGTCTCATTGTGTTTGACCTCAACTCCTTTCTTCACATGATGTGGACTTGCACCTTTGGTGGATCGTGTAGAATACTTGAAGACATCAGTTCATGGTTGCAACTTTCCTGTGCTATTGCTATGATTCATTGGAACAATACTTATATGACTTCAGTAATCATGGGAGATTAAATTGTACTCCATTGTATACAAATATCTTCAGATCGATTTTGAGACTAGTTTTCATTGGGCCTTGTTCGTGACTATGAAAACCTATGGCATGTATGTACTTTTGTATTTCCTAGTCATGGCCATGAACAAATGTTTGGTATATTTCGACATGGATCTATAGGGTAATTCAAATTGGCAACCATGCGTACAAAGTCATTATGGATTATACTATTCTTATGAGCAACTAGTTCGTCTAGCTGGGTCTCCATTACTCCACATATAAGAATTATAATGTATTCCAACCATCACAGATACTCCTCTGACCTCACACATTAGGGGGCATCTGTTATAGCAAGATTTGCCTCACCCCATGCAACTTGCTCAGAAGGCCTTTTCCATTTCCCTATGCAGACTTGAAGTCCCTTTTTGCAGTTCCCAGAGCTAAAAATTGTATTTTTCCACATATACATGCCCTAATAGCTATACAACATGCGTATACATAGGTTGCACCATTACAACCCACGTACATTGGGTTTTGTGCCCAAAATTAAAAAATGGTGTCGGGTTTCCATGTCATGTCACAAGATCCATGATCCTTGACCTTCCATATATTGGAAACGTTCCGACTCGAAAACCATAACTTTACATATTATCACCATATGCTTGCATATATTGGTTTTTGAGGACAAGTTGAAGGTGTATAGCTTTGAGTCAAGTGCTTAACGATGGACTTCATTGAATGTCTGGACGAGGTAGGCTCTTCATCTTGTCTTGTTAGGATGTTTGTTTATATAACATACTTGAGATTAGAGTTGATTTCTGTAGTCATTTCCGTTTGTTGTGGTTTACCGCATGCCATAGAGTGATTTTCCTCATAACAGTGGAAATGGTTTTCTCTATGCAAAATTGATTTTCCTACACAAAAAATCCCACTAGGAAACAATGATTTTGTCTTTAACAAATCGATTTCTAACACCATATTTTTAACACGAGAAATGTCCATAAGGGGCAACATTTTTTCCTTTACAAAATCAATTTGTCTTCAAAAAATATGGGTTGTAGAGAAACATGTCCCTGCCAAGAAGATGGAAACACTTTGATTTCACAGATAGCCAACAAGTCCCAAGTCTCTTCCGTGAAGAGGGAAGAAGCACATGGAATAACATTAGCTCAGTTCAATAAATTACTGTACTACTCTATAATGGACTCAACAGAATAAAAATGGAAACAAATCAATTTTAACTTGGGATTTATTCAGGTCTTGCTCGAGTTTTATTTAATCCTTCTCTGTGTTATTATGAGGATAAGATCAATATATGGTAGTAAATTCCTACATGAACAAACTTTGTAACAATATTTCGATTCGATGACACATGTTTTGGATTCAAACAAGTCTCATAGGTTTAATGATAGATTGAATGGTCACATATATTGATCTTAATTTGGACATGGTGTGTCTTCAGGAGGGACACATTTATCACACACTGAGCATTTTACGATTCTTTAGTCGAGGATAACACTAGAATTTATGAGGGAATAAGAATATTTCCTCAAGTCGCTCCATCATCATCTCTTGGGAAATCCGAGGTTATGAGATACAAGTGCGAGGTTTGAACATATACCTTTTCACTTGGCACGTGGGTGTGCAGAGGTCCCAGTGAATAAATTGGAGAGAGCACCATCATCATCCATGCAACACATTTCTAAGTGTTTCATCGCTTTCATACACATTCCACCTTTTTCTTCACCAACTATTGAGATTTCATCCACATTCCACCTTTTTTTTCATCAGCTGTCGAGATTGCATAAGACATTCCACTTTTCTTTCACTTGCTGTCGAGATTGCATAAGAAGAACATTCAACTTTTCTTTCACTCGCCGTCGAGATTTCATGCGAAGAAGATAGATCCAGTAAACTTTGCAACTTTTCAGGAACGTTAAAATGCCAGGACCTGCGATGGGAGATAGCACTAAGAAGCCCGACACATCTTCATCATTGTCATATATTCTCTTGGTGACTGGGTGACTCTGTAACTAATTATAATCTTATTTTCTACTCTCAATGGCACAGTGAGAAAAATCAATCCTCAATTTCTTCTTGGTAGATTAGAGTTTGGTATTCAAAAATATTGTATTGGAAGTAGTGATGCTAATTCCAGAGAGAGAGGGTTTAGGTGCAACACTTAATTGAAAAATTTCTTGTGTTCAAGATGGATCAACTAGAATGTGCAGAGTATCTTTCAAAGCATGCCAATATCCAAACCACTAATAACCATCACATGCAACTATTTCATTATAAGCACATACGTAGCTACTTCATACTACTTTGCAACAATTGAATTGAAATGACGTTCTGCCTTTACTCATTCATCATTATGTCTGTAATTGGTTACTTATAGTTATTATTACAATTATTATTTTGTATTTGCAGTGTGTAATGAATTGGAGAAAGAAAACAAAGAGTTTTTTTCATCCTATAATTTGAAAAAACAAAAATGGAAAAAAGAAGAGTATTGCAACCAGGCGACGACCCAATAGATGTTGGAAGAATAACCCCCCCATTACGCCATAAAGGAATCAATCAATATTCTTCTGATTCCAAGAACTAACCTTGCCCCAGTATTTTGCGAACTTAAAAGGAGCTTATGAATGAATTATAATGGATTAGTCGATGCACATCTTCCCATTCAAAGCTGATGGACGATTCAATAGTTGATGGTCATATCTGTAGTGTTTGTACATATGATATATGCGTGCCTGTGTAGAAAATATTCAATGTTCTTGGTGGGATGCAAAATATTGTGCGGCCATTTATCCTCGACAATTCTCTTCCCAACTCTTAGAGGTATTTATTGTGCACCCACTGATAGTTCATAGCCTGAAAAGCATGGAAAAGTGTAGTTCCACAACAACTGGTGGCTCCTCTTGTACCATGAAAATATTTGTGAGTTTGTCCCCACTCATTTGGTGCTATGCCCTTAAGGAATTATTCTAATTCATGATTATAACCTATTCATTTGGATGGATAATTAGGAAACTATACACAACTTTCTATGGTTAAATTTCAGTATTTTGAAGGTGAAAAACGATGGAGAAGTTAAATTAAATTGTATACATATTTCTATGGAAAAATGTAACTATTTTAAAAGTTTGAATGATTGAGGACTTACATATGAGTTCTTGTGCATAAAACCATCAATGTTCATGGAGTGATGCCTACGACTACACAACCATTTAGCCTATGATGACACAACCATTTATCCTCCGCAAAATCTCTTCCCAGAGGTATTTCTTATGCACCCATTGAGCATTCATTCCCCAACTTATGTGTTCTGTCACTGGAAGAGATATTGCAGGTAACAATCTATTCCCTTGACCTCACATAGTACACAAAAACAAACAAAATCGAAAACCTAACATTTGAAATTATGAACATGATGCATTATTGTTTAGAGATATTGGGAAGGAAGGAAAGGACTTGGTGAGACTTGAGAGGTTCAGTGAGGCCCCTGAGGATTTCCATGAGGGAAATCCTAAAGTGAGAGTATTCCCTAAGCCAATGGAAACATCAATCCACTGTGACATTCTTGAAGGATCATAACAGAGGGATGGAAAATAATGGAAGCCTCAGTCCTTCAACACCTTCAGAGTCCGAGGGAAATGAGTGAAAAACATTGACATGAGAGAACACGTTGTAGGAACATGACACAGGTCATTGTGAGACACCAACACTAAGGCCACCTCCAAACATTAAAAAGCGGGTTATAGACTTTATGCGTCCAAAACATTAAACATTTAATGTTTGGGAATTTATGCTAAGTTGAAACTTAACATTAATTCACCTTGCTTGCTGCATATTCAGTTTATTTAGTTTCAAGCCCTTGTTTTATGTTTGAGAAGCCTCTTGCCTCGATATGAGGCCAAATAAGAGGTCAAACATAAAACCATGGATAAATTAATGAAACACAACTTAAAAAATGTACGAGTTACCCAAAACTTTATGTTAAAACATGGAAAGGTCATCGGTTCATGTGCATGATTAATAGAAACGTTAAAAATCATTTACTATAGTCCCTATTGCCTGAAGGGAAGGGAATAATAAATGTGCATAATGAACAATGATTTTTCCTTCACAAAATTGATTTGACTTAAAAAATAAAACACAAACAAAAGATAAATTCCCATTAAGGAACCACAATTTTTCCTTCACAAATTTTGTTTGCCTTCTAGAATTAAAATTTTCCTTCTAGAATTAAACACAAGAGTATTTCCTTATGGAATTAAACACAAGAGAAATGCCCATTAAGGAACAACAATTTTGCTTCCACAAAATTTAATTGCATTCAATATTTAAAAGACAAATATTTTTCCTTCACAAAATTAATTTCTTGGCAAGATTAAAATGCAAAAGAAATACACTCTAGAAGACATTACAACAAACACTTTATATGCATACTCTTTACTTATTTGTTAGAGGAGATGTTTGAAAAAATTAGCATAAAAGTTTTTTCTCCTTCACTCCATTGTCATGTACAACACATTGTTAACTTCAAATTGATCAAGAAATATAGTAAACCACATCACAAGCATTGTATTTACCAACCAACAATTCTTGAAGATGCCAAGAGAGAGAGATATATATTACTGTAACAACCCAAGAGGGTTTTACCTGAAATTTTGTTTTTCTTTAATGTTAAGACATAAGTAAACAACTTAGATCTAATAAAAAAAGTAACATACTCAAAAATTAACTAAGTTAGGAAGGCATGCCATGGTTCCACAATGCCTTCAACAATTCCACATTTAATAACCATAAACCAACAAATACTTAGATATAACATAATTTAAAGATGACATTATGACCCTGCAACCCTTAACTTACTAAAGTCCTAGTTTTGACCCAGTCAGTGCTCCAATATCACATGATCTTATTGTTAACCAAGAAGGGGGAAATCATACCCAAGGGTTGATTTTCCATCCATGCAATGCAACTACCTTCACAATTATTTCCCTCAAAGTAAGACTCGAGATCAATGAGGTGGAAAAATTTGGTTACACATATTATCATTAGATAACTCACACAATTCCCAAATGATTATAACATATTAGACTCCCAGATAATAAACCTCAACCCCCCTAGTCTATAAGACCCCCAACACCCCTTAAGGTATGGTGTGAAGGGTCTTACTACCACCCTAGTCCCTAATGAACACATTCAAACTCAACAGTGGAACCCATCTACAGGGATCTTACTACCACCCTAGCCCCCAATGAACAAAATCACACCCAATAATGGCATCCCAAGGACCCAAAATGAATACAAGTAGCCAAAAAAAATATGGTCTCTAGTATCTATGAATGGGTAGTACACTCCTAGCTCCTTAGTCCACTCAAATTAGGTTAGAGCAACCAATAATATTCTCTTCCAAGTACATAATTCAGAATCATAGAATTCTTGCACATTTGTAAAATATCAGAACATTTTCTCTTAGGCCAACCAACCCTCTCTAAGGCACAAAAATATTTTTTAATCCTCCCTACATGTAACACCATTTATAATATTTGTCTCTTGGCCTTCTCTTTCCCCTTACTAGCTCATATATGGTGAAATTGGGCTTAAAAGTGAAATTACAAGTGTCAAGAATAAGGTAAAAGTAAGTTACAACATCTTCCCCTTGGACTTTTTAACCTAGTTAATTTAGTGGTCATTTTCTCAAGTTTTTTTCCCTCCCCAAAGGTTTCCTAATATTTAGAAAGAGAGGATCATCCTTATTGAGACATAAGTCCTTTCCCTTGAGTGTATTTTCCCATCTCTCCATTAGTGTCTCAACTTGTAATAGATTGTCCTTCCAATAATACCAATGCACATGCAACACCATCTTAGTCATCATAAATCAAGAGAATAATAACAAGGAGGGACATCAATATGCATTTCATTCAATAAGTGATACCAATATTGAACTATATCATTACAAGGACTACCCATGCTAAATCATCATAAAAAATATCGATGTTACATAACCATTATTAAGAATATCAATGTTAAGTAAATCATAAACAAGGAAAATTAATTCTCTTCACAATCCAAACATAGATATCCATGTCTTTCATAACTAATCATCAACAAAAGAAAGGAAAAAGGGGATGGTGAGGCCAGTTAACCATCTCCTATTAGTTAAAAATAAAAATAACAAGTCAAACATTGGGGTCTTACACTTACCTAGCTCATATTTCATACCTATTGAGCAACATTTCACTTACCATTATGTGCATTTGTAAGCTAACAATAAACAAATGTTTTGGCCCCTCTTATCATTGTTTTTATGGGAATCCATTACACACTATTTTCCCATACAATTTCTTTAGAAAACCTTTGCTATTAAAATTATAGAAAAATTTATAACAATTACCCCTCTTCCTTATTCCCTGATACATAGAGTTATAAAGAGAATCGAAAGGAAAACAAAAATAAAATTTTCCTTACATATAACATAATCTATCCTTCTCCACATATAGTGATTCCAATGGCTTCCAAATAATAGCTAGAAAGGGAAATCAACACTGCCAGTCATACAAATAAAAACCCAAGCATCATTTACACTCTTCAATTCAATTTCTTGTTTTGTCTTGGTCATCTAAACCAGAGAGAAAATTGATCACTAGCATGTATATGACAAGTCAGACTATAGAAAGTGGGTAGAGAAGACCTACAATTTCCTGAGGAATATTAACATTGCCAAAGATGGTGACGAACCAAAGTTTTTAGAAATTGCAAACTATTAGGATGACCTCACAATGGCCGAAGCCATTGCATTGTTTTGGGAATTCCCTAACATGTTCACCTACATTTATCATGACTTAAAGGGTATCTCAAAGGAATTAAAAGAACTTTGGATCAAGCTCCAAATAACGACTATGCCAATGAGACAAAAATTGTATCTAATGAATTTAAAGTACAAGAATGAAATCCTAGAAGAAATACAAAAGATGCTTTATGTTGGCATTATCTACTCAATAAAGGAATGAAATTGGGTGTCACCTATAGTGGTTGCCAAGAAAAAGAAAGAGAAGATGCAAATTTGCGTGGATATTCACAATTTAAATTAGGCAATGGTTAAAGACCCTTTTCCGTCTCCTTTCACTAAAGAAATTTTAGAAGAGGTTGTAGGAAGAAAAAATTATTCCTTTTATTGGGGTACAATCAATTGTCAATCAAGGAAAAAGATAGACCCCTTTCAACATTTTCCACTTAATGAAGCATATGCATATAAAATCATGCCTTTGGGATTAGTAAATATGATAGCATGTTTTTCCTAAAACAATAATCATGATATTCAAGGATTTCATCCATAAAAACCTAGAAGTATATTTGGATGACTGGATTTTGTTCATATCTCCTAAAAACCCTAATTTTTATCTCCAAAGGAAGTTGAGAAGATGTTGGGAGACAAAAATATCATTGAACCCAAATAATTGTTAGTATATTTATCCTTCTAATGGATTGCTTGGATGTATTGTGTCCAAGGAAGGGATGGTGGTGGATCTCAATAAAGTCATATTCATTCATGATCTCAAACCTATGATGAACCCCTCCAAAGTAAAGTAATTTTTGGGGTATACTGCTACTATAGTAAGTTCTTCAAGGGGTATGTGAGACTAGCATACCCTCTGGAAGTGATTCTAAAGAACAATACACCTTTTGTTTGGTTCAAGGAATGATAAAAATAGTTTAAGGCCTTGAAGGATAAGATCATAAATTCCCTCATCCTCCAATTTCTATATTGGGCCAAACCTTTCAGGAATTGGTGCCATTCTTACATAGCCAATGATAAAGGGATGGACCATTTGATTTACATCACCAAATTTTTTTTGTCACAAGCATAACATAATTACAACACAATTGAGTAGGAATCTCTAGGTATGGTGTATGCTTTGTAAATTTTTTAGCATCACTTGCTTCTTAATCAATTAAATTTCTATGCAAACCATCAAGCCTTGAAGTATATCATCAATAAGCCAATTCTCATGGGGAGGATTATTCATTGGTTGATGATCTTCTAGGAGTATGGATTTGACATGTTTGTTAAAATAGGTAAGGCTTGTGTTGGATACAATTACTTGTCACAAATTGAAATTGGAAAATCAGAGAAGGTTAGTGATGTTAGCCTTTTCAAAGAAAAAGCTACAATAGGATGTCTATATGATGTACTTCATTTTCTTTATAATAGACATGTGTTGGAACACATCACAAAATCCCAATGACAAAGCTTAGCTCAAAAAGCACTACAATTAAAATTGGTAGCAAGAATGTTGCACCAAGTTGGGATGGATGATATACTATAGTAGTGTGTACCACCATTTGTTATGAAGCATCTACTTTTAGAGGCCCACTAGGGAATCACCGAGACTGAGGACCATTTTTCCTTGATTGAAATAACTCAAAATACATTGTGTTTGGGTCTATGGTGGATGAAACCATTCAAGGATTGTTCAATTGGGTTAAGAAGTGTGCATAATGCCAAATTTTTGGCTCTAAACCTCAAATTTGGGACTAAAATAAACTCCATCCATTCCTGGCAAGTATCATTTTTGAACATTGGGGGATAGATTTTATCAAAAAATTAATTTTGTTGAAGAAGACACAAATTAAGTATATCATTGTGGCTACTAATATTTTAACCAAGTAAGTGGAGGGAAAAGACATTAGAGAGGCCTCGTAAGAAGCCACTACTAAATTTATTTTCAAGGACATGCTTTGTAGGTTCAAATGTCCAATCGAAATCACTTCCAACTGAGGCCTCTATTTTATAGGGAAGGTTGTTGTGGGTCTAATGAATATTTTTTCACACACCATAAGAGAATTCTTTACTATGCTAGATCCAATGGCTAGGCTGGAAGCACAAACAAGGTCTTTGTTTCAATTCTAACCAAGAATTGTGATATGAAGAGATCAGACTGGGTTGACATAATGCATGCAACACTTTAGGCATATCAAATGACATGGAAGAAGCATTCAAGAGAGACACCATTCTCATTGGAACAAAATAAATCCATCATGCTTATAGAATATTGGGTGCCTTCAATGCAAATCACAATGGATAAAAATATTACACCTAGAGTAATCGTTCAAGGAATGATTAGAGAAATTAGAGTGGTTGGATGAAGACCACCTTTGGGCCACATTTCAATAGCAAATAGTGAATTATTCCATGAAGAGGTACCGTGACAGTGAGCTAAAGACACATGAATTTTAGGAGGGATAACTAGTCCTCTCTATGAAATTTGAAAGAAGGACAAGGCATAGAAACTCACATGTGATTTACTAGGACCCTACACTATCTCCAAGCTATATTATTAGGTTCGTCAAATTGGAAAACTTGGGACATATTTCCCTATTTAAATTAAGCAAACACCTCTTGATTGAAGTGGTTCTTTGATTAAATTTCATACATATCAAAGGAACTATGATGATGCAAGGGTCATTGGGAATGGACCTAAGGCATCAATAGGAAGGATGTCAACTCCAAAGAAAAGGGAAAGAAACCAAGGTATGTTAGAAGTAAACAACAATTATGTTGATTTTGAAACTTGGATTGCATACGTTTTGGGTGTTTTAAGAGTAAGAAAACCAATAGGGCTCGGATGGAATATAACCATATGATTACCATCCCAAGATGAAGGAGAAGTGTTTCTTAGTATTCGAAGTGGACAAGTAGAGGGAGACATTGAAGTATTAAGACATCCATTATTATGGATCAAATAATAAAATAAGCATAAAAGATTAAATTTAGTAATGACATGCATAAATCAAGTGAAATAGTGAATGAATACGAAACCTCTTCCAAGGGAAACCTCCTTTTATAATATATCAAATGCATAAGATAAGACCATCCTTCAAATGAGTCTCATTCATGTATATATAGGATATGAAGAGGGACAAAAAGAAATACTAATAAGATAAACATAACTAAATACTAATAAGTAACATGTAATGATATTAAATGAGGGCTATGGTTAGGGGGTTAACATACCCCTCCACTTCAAATTGACCCCCTTAATGTTGATCAATTGCGTATTATTTTGTATGAATGGATCATCTTTGTAAGTCACACTTCTACTGGAAGCTTCTTCCACTTGATGAGGTACTTAGTAATTTCTCAATTTTGTAGTTGCTTGAACCATGTTTCAATGATCGTTTCATGTTCTAGTATGATTTTACCTCTTCATCCATATCTGAAAAAATAGTAGGAATTGGGATCTTTCCATAGATTACCTACTTCAAACAAGAAACATGAAGTATCAAATATACACTTGAATATGGAGGCAACTTCAATCTGTAAGTCACACTGCCAATCCTCTGCAACACCTTATAAGGACAATAGTATTCGGGTGCTAATTTATTTTCCTACTCTTGTTGCTTTAAGAAGATTTGTTTGTATGTTTGCATCCTCAGAAATATTTGATTGCCCACTTCAGGGTGTTTTTCATTATGAATTTGATATGCTTGTTGTTTCATCCTATTTTGTGCTATAGATAAGTTGTCCTTCAATAATTGGAGAACCTATTTTTGGTGCTCAATGTGATTCTCCACTACTTGAACCTTAGGTTTTAGTATCAAAGGTGATACGATGGATGGAGGATGATACCCATAGTGTGCCATACATGGGGATATTTTGGATGAAGTATGGAAGGAAGTGTTGTACCATCATTTTTCCAAAGACAACCTTTTGACTCATTGTGATTCTTTATTACGTACAAAGCAACATAGTTAACTTGTAGTATACCTAAAATATGATTGTATGTAGGTGGATAATCAATAAGTTATTATAGTCTAATGAATATTGAGGCCATATGAAGAGTTACGACTCTTACACCCTATTTGTATATAATGTGGGTTGTGCATCAATACAACATTCATGAATTAAAATAATAATATATATGTTTATATTGGGTTGAATCCAATTGGTATTAGAGCCATTTGTAGTTTCCACAACATGTTTTCTGAATTAGTCTATGAAGAAATTGAACATGATAGTAAGGAGATTCAAGAAATTTTCAAATAAATTTGAAATGTTTTTTCCTTCCAAATTCTCCCCACGAGGTTTCCGATGACGAATATTTTATCAATGATGTAGGAGTTGTTTTACAAGATGAAGAGGATGCATTGTTGGAACAAATTCCTTCTACGCCAGGTCAATTAGTTAAAGAAATTATGTGTATACTTGTGGTTTTTGGGTTGCTCGATTCCAATAGAAAGGATGTGGAATTAGTACATGATCATCGTTCCAACCCCAAAATCTCAACAACTAATTTATTGGGAGGCAATGATTTGGTGGATAACAAATATGAAAATTTATATGTGTAAAATCATGTGGAGCTGAAAGGTATAAGGCTCAATTCATAGCGGGAAAAAGAAATAGTGGTTGAATTGATGGTGGACAAAAGAAAATAGGTGAGTTTTGCATCTTAGGTTGTGACTACAACCTTGGATTGGAGATCCTTTACTGAAGCAAGGTAGGATGTTGCCTTCTATCTTGATTTAAAAAATCTGGGGATGTTTGTGTTTTAGAAAATGCTTCATTTCCAATGGTGACATGAGATTGGTCTTCTGAAATTTGTCACTATGGATTCAAAATGCTACAACATCCTGTGCAATTGTGATGGGAGGAGATCAACACTAAAGAAATGGGACATTTTTCAAAGATGGTAGCTAATATGGTTCTTGAAGTATCAAATCCTCATGAAGCATGGGTTTTGAAGAGCCAAATTGAAACACTTGTAGTAGAGGTGGTAAGGAGAGAATGACTTCCTCTAAGGAAAAGATTATTACCAATTCTTGTCTCTCTATGTGATCATATTCTAATACATGCATAAATTGTTTCTATAATGTTGAGGTGGTTTCCAGAAGACATTACTGTGTACAATGAAGATTTAGAAGGAGACCAACATTGGTAGTTATTTCACAATCTGACACATTCTTTACCAGAATTTATTCCTCTTTTATATAAGCTCGTTTATTATCATTTTATAGGGGCTCAAGATGATATGAAGTATAAGTAGATAGATACAACCAAACATCATTTTGCTACAATTACAACATCTCTTAATGTTATTATTGCATATGAAGAATGGGCTCATATACTAGCTCTACGAAGCTCTGGCTTGATTGAAATCCTTATGCATGTGACAAAAGGTTTCGTCATTCGTTCAACCTCTTAGACTAGTAATATTTATGAGAGTGAAGTTGGATTTGTTGAATGTCTATATGAAACTATGATTGCACTTGGTTGCAATAAATTGCAATGCAATTTTGGTGATGAACATGGGATTCATTTTGAGTCACTGCCTCTCCTACTGTTCTTATTCAGGGAGTATAATTCATCCTTGAAGAGAAACACACAAGTAGATGATGGTGGAAGAATGTTTATTATTGGCAAGTTCAGCTCAAATTTTGGGCTAATTGATAAGAAAAAGGGAGCAACGATAAGAATTAGTGATGATGTCTATGCCAATATATTGATTGTTGCATTTAAGCACATGCTAAAAAAAAAATCCTATTGTGAGCGAATTTATCTGATAGGTCATTGGAGATATGGACTGATGATTTTGCAAGAAAGGGTGAATTTAGTCAGTATCATAGCAGATTGCTTGATCTTATTCACCTTATTTCTACTCAATGACCTATAACAAGTACTTCCAAAATTTCTCAAAGAGTTGTTGTGATGATAAATATGTATTCATTTCGACCAATGCCTTCTCAAGATATTTCAGTTTTAGAAGGCACACAACTTACACTGTATACAACCATTAGTGCTTATTTGATGGGGGAAACAATATTGGCATGACTTATTCTCCACCTATGCAACATGTATTTTGGGTTCTTGAATACCTTAAGATCAAAAATCCCTTACACATATTGCACCCCTCCTTTCTCTCCGAGAGCTGAGACAACGCTCTCACCTCCAACAAGAATGATGAAAAACTCAATGGGGGAAACCAATTGTAGTTGGAAAACATCAACACTGACAACATTGATGACATAGAGGATTTTGATGACAAAGAAAACTTGATTGATGACCATTATTCCATGCACACCTTCACCATCATTTGCATGGACAATGAAACTCCTAACTCTTGCAATATTAAACCCAAGTTCGATGCTATTGGAGTTGGGGTTTCCGCTAGTATTAAAACTGATCCAATTATTGACACATTCAAGGAAGAGAATATTGACACTAACAACAACAACAACTAATATCTCTGCCAACAATGCCCAAGTTTATCCTTCTGATTATGCTGTTTTAATTAGTGCCATGAAAGAGGAAGATAATAAGACTTCTTATACTGATCACATTCAGACCAATAGAGCCTATTGTTCTAGAGAAGAATCCCTCAATAGAGAGGAAGATGCAGACAAACTTAAACTCATGTGTTTTGGTAATGATGGAATTGATCAACAAATGATCTAGTTTATTGGATTAAAGAAAATATTTGTAAAGTAAATTCCAAACATGCCAAGGGATTATATTGTTATAATTGCAATCGACAAGAGCCACAAGTCAATGATGATCATCAAGCAAAATCAAGTTGTTGGGAGAATCTCTTATCGCCCTTATCTTTGCCGGATATTTGGAGAAACAACTTTCTATGCTATTATTGTGGATGAACAAGTAAAGGGATATGGGACAAGGTTTATGAATCATTTGAAACAATATTCTTCTGGTGTGGATGGGATACTAAAATTTCTAACATATGTTGATAATCGCAAGGTTGGATACTTCATTAAACATGGTTTTACAAAGGATATCAAGTTGGAGAAGGAGATATGGCATGAATACATTAAGGATTGCAATGGAATAATCCTCATGGAATGAAAAATTGATCCTAAGTTGCCTTATACAAAACTACTAGTTATGATATGGTGGAAACGACAAACATTAGATGAAAATATAAGATAAAATTCTAATTGGCATATTGTCTACTCAAGAATTGACATTCAAAAGAAAAAAAATAGGCATTCCTAGGAATCCCATCAAATTTGAGAACATTCCTGGTCTGAAGGAGGTGGGATGAACACCATATCAATGGGGTTACTCATGTTTTCATTTATTGAATACCCCATATGAGGGCTTGCCAAATCACCAGGTCCTCCATGCATTTATACAATATCTGTTTAAGGCTATGTCCGAACATGATTATGCTTGGTCGTTCAATGACCCAATAGATCCTCTCTCATTAGATGAAAATGAGTGCTTTACCAAGTGGAGGAACCAATCAACAAAAAACAAATTACCTAGGAAAATGAAGTATTTAGTTCACAACAGTCAATTTATTCATGCTTTAAGGATGAGTCATTTCAATAGGGGATAACTTGTAGTATACCTAAAATAGGATTAGATGTAGGTGAATAATCAATGAGTTATTTGATCCAGGTGGATATTGGTGGCCACCCACTTATTCCAACTGGCTCATGTTGTTCATTTTTAGTTCATCACGTTCTTCTGTACTTATTTGTAATTGAGGGTTCTACACTTCTGGGGTTGTCTGAAGCCCTACACATATTCCAGGTTGATACTAGTGGCCTCTCACCTAATCCAATTGGCTTGTTTTGTATGTTTTCATGTCAGCACATCTTGCTGTACTTCCAGGGCTGTTTTGGAGGCCTAAACAATGTTTTTTTTTGTCTTGCCATAGTCAAACTATAGACAAAGTCACAATTTTGCATCATAATGTGTATTTCTCTGAAATCCCTTTCCAACGGGCTATCACACAACTAAAACAGAGGCCGTATTCAAAAGTTACGACCTCGAGAAGTTGATGTACCAACTTACCCATAAGGGCCCACATGACTTTTGGCGTTTTACCTTCTAGGGTTAGGTTTTTTGGATGTCTAGGGTTTTGGAATTCATGAGTAACATAAAAAAGGCCTATGAAGCCTCATTGTAATCATTCTTCTCAGACGAATGCATGTGTCAGCCACATATCTTCTCAGAGATAGCTACCACCATTCGAGCAAGTGTTTAAATTCTGCAATTTTACAGTTTCATCCTATTTCATTTATTTAATAGAATATATTATTCACTGGATATTTGCGTTGTTCTTCATATCTATGTGTTTATTGTATTCATTCTGTTAATTAGTTTCGTTCCACTCCTAAATCCGGATCAATGGTATTAGAGCAGTCTTATTTTCATTTATTTTTCTTCGTGCATGTCCCCGACAAGATCTGGGTACAAGAAGTTGGGACTTGAACCAATCAAGCCGTTGCAAGATTAGCCACGCCGAGCCGAACAAAAACCCATGGGAGACGAAAATAAATATGTTGGAGTAGGAGATCCTTTTAAAATGTTGCTCAAGGAATCCCTTGCGCGACAAAGGAACGAAATGATGGACAACTTTGCGCAGATCCTTCGACGACTGCCCACATGAGAAGCATCTTCATCAAGAGGCCATGCAACCCCCTTCAAGGTACATATAAATTTTGATATTCCATTATTTGAAGGACTGATAGATGTGGATGTTGTAGATAAATGGTTGAATCTGCTCGAAGGGTATTTTTTGGCACACAAATTTTCCGATAGGGAAAAGATTACTTTTTCACTCCTCAAGGCCATCCCCGATGTTACATATTGGTGGGAAACTTACTCTGAGCAAAGGGCCATAGAGGAATCTGAAATATCTGTGGTTTCCCCCTCATGGGATTCCTTCGAGGATTCCATTAAAGAAGAATACTACCCTGTTGGAAGCTACGAGGATCAATACACCAGATGGACCAACCTACGTCAAGAATGGGACTAGATAGTACCAGATTTCACCAATATTTTCCACACCCTGCGCACCAAATATTCTGAGCGACATATGGTGTTCAAATACCGCGGTTGTTTACATAGATACATCCAAACAAAAATGGATTTTCTGGACATCACCTCGTTGGGTACGAATTATAGATATACTGTCAAGATCGAGCATAAATTTAAGCAGAAGAGGTGAGAGTTTGGATCTGTAAACTCCTCACAGCCGAAGCAGGGAAAAGGAAACCCCAACCCACTAAACAAGGGATAGAGCAGATATGGTCACTCTTAGGACAACTAGTCCAAACTGCAACACAAGAAGGGTAATGAGAAGATGAAGAAGGACACGGGAAAATGGTGTGATTACCATAAAATACCTTGGCACAACACTGAATAATTCCGCTCCAAGAAGTCACTCATGGTCGAGATGAAATATTCTAAGTCAGAGGTCAGTTCTAATTATGAATCAAATCCAAAAGGAGGGAAAAAAATAATCGATGTTGAATCCAATGCCACTTTTTCCACCACGAAATTCCATCCAAGCGAACCAGAAGAACCATAGGAAGGGGAATGCCTCTTTCACTCACAGATGTGGGTAAAGGGGGCTCCACTTAATTTCATTGTTGATAGCAACAGTTAGAAGAACTTGATTTCAACAAAGGTCGTCAAGTGGCTGGACCTTCCAACGACACCGCATCCGCAACCCTACACCATCAACTGGCTTCTCCAAGGAAGAGATATTCATGTCAGCCAACAGTGTTGTCTGCCCTACGACATCAAGCCTTTCAAAGATGAGGTATTGTGTAATATTTATCCCCTTGAAGTTTGTGATGTTCTTTTAGGAAAACCATATTTGTGGAAGTGTCATGATGTGTATGAGTCTAGACCCTATAGTGTTATTATTACTTTGGGTAGACAATTGTACATGATACTAGAGGTAGTGACGCCTACTGCTATAGTAAGGTCATTTCATAAACCAATAAGTTCATATTCTTTGTGATCCGTGCTCACAGTAAGAAAAAGGTCGCCACCACATCCGTGGCCTCTACACAGAGCCTCTCTTTGCAGCATAAGCAAGTGGACGGGATCATGGAAAAATATAGAGACATCTTCTCCTCACCCATTGGGGTACCAACACACTGCCAATTCAAGCATCCAATTGATCTGACTCCTGGTGCACCTCTATCTAATGGATCAGTCTATCAACGCTCACTGATGGAAAATGAAAAAATCAGTCGTCAGATCCAAGAGCTTCTTCAAAAGGGGCACATCAGACCCAAATCCTCCCCTTGTGGAAGCCTGATTGTAATGGTGAAAAATAAGGATGAGACTTTGCGACTCTGCATTGATTACATATCCTTAAACAAAATCACAATCAGGGACCGATACCCAATTCCCAGGATCGATGATCTTCTTGACCATCTCAAGGGGGGGAATTTATTCAACAATATTGACCTAAATTCTGGCTACCACTAGGTTCCCATCGAACCAAATGATGTATCGAAGACAACCTTTAAATCTAAATAAGGTCTTTTCAAATGGCTGGTCATGCCATTTGGCTTAAAAAATGCACCAACCACTTTCATGAAGTTGATGGATGATGTATTGAGACCCTTCACCAACTCTTTTATGGTGGTATATTTGGATGAAATCCTCATATTAAACAGAACATGGGAGGAGCACATGCGACACATTCATAAGGTTTTGAGCACTATGCGGTAGCACAAGATATATTCCAACTTGGAAAAATGCTCTTTTGGAATGAACATGGTCCAATACTTGGGCTAAATTGTTGGTCATAATGGGGTACATGTTGATCCAACTAAGATCCAAGTCATCTGTGACTGGCCATCCCCGACCACACTAACCGAGCTTCAAAACTTCTTGGGACTTGCCAACTTCTACCGATGGTTCGTGTTGGAATTATCCCATATTGCATGGGCCCTCAACCAGGTGACCAAGGGTGGTGTAATGGAAAATTTCGTGTGGGGGAAGGAACAACAATGAGAATTTGATGATATGAAGCATCGCTTGTGCTCAGATCCAGTACTCTCCTTTCCCAATCTGCAACAACCGTTCGATATTGAGACTGATGCATCTGACTATGCTGTAGGAACAATTATCACTCAACACGGTCATCTGATGGCATACCATAGTGAGACACTCTCATATACTATTTGAAAATACCCCACCCATGACAAAGAGATGTATTCCATCATACAAGCCTGTCGTAAATGGAAACATTACATTCTGGGGAATGAGACGATCATCCACACCAATCACAAGACTTTGCAATTCATACAGACACAGGGGTAATTGTAGAACGACTTCCATTGGAAGTGGTCCACCTACCTATATAAATTCTATATCAACATTAAGTATAAAACAAGGATCACAAATCATTTCACTGGTTGCCTCAGTCGACCTCCCATGGCTTCCCTCACCACTGTGCTCCATTCCTATGTACATGAGGCACCTAAGTGGCCCTAACTTTATCAGGAAGATCCAAACTTTGCCACCACCTATCATCTCTTGGGTACATGCGCGAATATCACCAATTTTCACATTCATGACAGAATATTATGCCATCTGGGCCATATCTATGTTCATACAAGCGAGCATGCAAATATTATTTGAGAAGTCCACTGCAGTCGGATGGAAGGACATTTTGGCCTGGAGAAAACTGTGGCCGTTCTTCAAAAGCATTTTTATTGGCCAAAACTTCGACAGGACGTCAACAAGTATATCAGATCTTGCATTGACTATGCCATTGCCAATCCAACCATCAAGAAGAAAGGATTATACACCCCTCTTCCTACTCCTGAGAAGCCTTGGGAATCCATCTCAATGGATTACATGTTTGGCCTTCCATCCACCAAGCAAGGGAATGACTGTGTGTTTGTGGTCATTGATCGGTTTTCAAATATGGCCATCCTCACAACCTGCAAGAAGAATATCACAATGAAAAATACTTCCAATCTCTTCTTCAAACAAGTGTGGGTCCATTTTGGGATACCACAGACCATCATCTCCAACCAGGAAAACCGGTTCCTCAACACATTTTGATCGAGTCTCTGGTCACTGTTGGACACCAATATCACTAAATCCACCTTGAAACAGATGACCAAACAAAAGTCATCAATCGGATGATTGTGTACATCTTTCACATGTACAACACTAAGCATCCACGTACATGGGATGAGAGTCTCTCCTATGTTCAACACAGTTACAACATGGATTTCCATAGCTCCACCGACCATAGCCCATTTTAGGTGGGGTTGGGATTCCAACCCTTGGGTCCCATTGATGTTGCACCATCTCTTGCCACCACATAGGAAGAATCTTCTAATGTTCAGTTTGAGACCGAAAAATCCACCAGATTCATTGAGTGGATTCAACACATCCGCCAACAGGTCCAAGAGATTTTGCAAAAATCCAATGCTAAGTACAAGCAATGCCATGATCAACACCGGGTATTGCACCAGTTTCAGGTTGGAGACAAAGTATGGTTACAATTGGAGAAGGGGCGTATCACAGGGCCCCATCAGAATATCTACCCACTTCACTATGGGACTTACACTATCACCAATGCTGTGGGTAGCAATTCTTTTGAGCTTAATACTCAACCCTTCCTTAACATGGAACCAGTGTTAAATGTGGACCTCCTTCGACCATATTTTCTACCATTATTGGACACCTTAGAGATCGCATAAAAACTGACACCAACAGAGATCAACCCTGACTGCATGGAACAAGAATCCACTGATTAGATAGTGGACACACAGGTCAAGGGCACTCACCAATAGAGGATCCAACTTTATCGGGTTGTCAAGGCAGGGCAAATCCTCCACCAAGGCAAGTAGCTCACCCGGGGCCAAATCCAACAAAAGTTTCCTCACCTGATGGTGGAAATCAACACAATGGATACCATTGATTCCTAAAGAGGGAGGATTGATCCAGGTGGATATTGGTGGCCACCCACATATTCCAACTGGCTCATGTTGTCCGTTTTTAGTTTAACACGTTCTTCTGTAATTCTTTGTAATTGAGGGTTCTACACTTTTGGGGTTGTATTAAGCCCTACACATATTCCAGGTGGATACTGGTGGCTCTCACCTAATATAACTGGCTTATTTTGTATGTTTTTATGTCATCACATCTTGCTATACTTCCAGGGCTGTTTTGGAGGCCTAAAAAATGTTTTTTTGGCTCGCCATAGTCAAATTGTAGATGTATTCAAATTTTGACAATGTAATGTGTATCTCTCTGAAATACCTTTCAAATGGGCTATCACACGCCTAAAATGGAGGTCGTATGCAAAAGTTACGACCCTAGGAAGTTGAGGTACCAACTTACCCATAGGGGCCCACATGACTTTTGACATTTCACCTCTAGGGTTAGGTTTTTTGGATGTCTAGGGTTTTGGAATTCATGAGTAACATCAAAAAGGCCTTTGGAGCCTCATTTTAATCATTCTTCTCAGACATATGCGTGTAGCAGCCACATCTCTTCTTAGAGATAGCTACCACCATTCAAGCAAGTGTTTTAGTTATGCAGTTTTACAATTTCAGCCTATTTCATGTATTTAATAGAAGATATTATTCACTGGATATCTGTGTTGTTCTTCATATCTCTGTGTTTATTGCATTCAATCTGTTAATTAGTTTCGTTCCGCTCCTAAATCCAGATCATTATTATATTCCAATGTGTATCGTGGCCATATGGAGAGTTACGACCCTTACACCTTATTTCTATATAATCCAGGATGTGCATCAATATAATAGTCATGAGTTAAAATAATAAAATATATATTTTTATATTGGGTTCACTCCATAACCTTCTATACATTTATTCACAATCTTAGTTTACCTATCATATTGGGGATTGTAATAGGATATATGAGCCAACTGAATACCTATACAAGAAAACAATTTAGTTTGAAAATTACCATTGAGAATTGGATCTTTGTCATCGACAATAGTATTGGGGTTTCCATGTAGCTTATGAGTCTTTTCCATATTGAATGTTGCAATTATTGTAGTTTCTTTAAAAGGATGAGATAGTGAAAAAAAATGGGCATAATTTATGAGTCATTCCACCACCATGATGACATTATTTCCTTCAAAATTTGCTAGACCTATGTTAAAATCCATCGGGACCACTTCCTAATGTTGAATTCGTATGGATAATGGTTTTGGAAGATCACAGGTCTTGAAAATATCTCCTTTGTTCATTGGCAATCCAAACACTCCACCTCAAAATTTTGGACATTGAATTTAATACTTTATCTGAAAAAAATCCTTCATGATTTCATGACAAGTTTTCAAAATCTTGATCCCCCTATACGAGAAGTGTGCAATTCCAAAAGAATACTGTGTTTGAGTTGGTGATACTTAAATATAGGTATTCCTTCTACCGAAGTGAATCATTCTTCCACATATATTTATTTGATGCATTAGGATCCTATTTTATTTATGGAATGAGATGCCCTAAATTTTGGTCCTAGTACCATTCTATCCTTGCTTCTTCCACCCAATAAACTTTTAGACTGGATATAACACAAAGTAAGGCCTCATTGTCTTGTTATTTTATGAAAATGCCTCCAACACCACATTTTCTTGCCCTTTTTTTGTAGATAATTTCATAGTCATAACCTAACATCTATGTGACCCATTTTTCTTTTTCTTTTAAATAAATTTTTTTCTTCAATAATTACTTCCAACTATCAAGCTATTTTTTTTTATATCTTGAAGTTTATTCCTATTAGGTAAGGACACCATCACTTAACTAGTTGTTATAATGCCAACATTTTCTTCTCATAAATGGGTTTGAGTAAGTTATTTCCTTTAAGTTGGTGGATTTCAAAGGAAAGGGACTTTCCTTATTGCATTAAAATTACATCAATGCCACCCCCCAAGGCATTGCACTCCATAATAAAGGTTTTTGTGAAGGAAGGTGTGACTAAGACAAGAGTTAAACACATAGCTTCTTTAATTTTTTCAAAATCTTGGGTTGCTTCTTGAATCCATGAAAATACATCCTTTTCAACAACTTTGTTAGAGACATTGTTATTCAACCATATTTATTGACAAAATTGTGGTAATATCCCTCTAATCCTAAGAATCCTCTAAGGTTCTTCAAAGTTTTGGGAATTGGTCATTCAACCATAATTTTTTTTTTAGGGTCCACCTTGACACCCTCGTGAGATATAATATGACCCAAATATTCCACTCCCTAAACCTCAAAATCACACTTGTAAGGATTTGCATATAGTTGTTTCTCCAATAGTTTTAGGACCATGTCAACATCTCATACATGCTTTTCCCGAGAAATTTTGATATAAATTAGTGTATCATCGAGATAATACCAACACAAAATTTCCGAGGAAGGGCTTGAAAATAGAATTCAAAAAGATTTGAAATGTTGAAGGTGCATTACTGAGGCCAAAAATAATCACCATAAACTCTTAATGACCTTCATATGTTCTGAATTTTTTTTTGGGGATGTCTTCTTCCCTCATTCTAATACAATGATATCCTAAACAAAGATCCAACTTAATAAATAAAATTACTCCTTGCAATTCATTTAATAATTAATCATTGATGGGAATATAAAACTTATCTTTAATGGCAATATTGTTGAGATCTATAGTCAAACCACATACACTTTGAACAATCCTTTTTTTAAACTATCACCACTAGTGAAGAGAAACCACTTTGGCTAGGTCAAATTATGCTAGCCTCTAACATTTTTTGAACCATGCACTCTATCTTACTCTTCTCAAAATAGTAGTATCTATAAGGTTAGTGACAAACCTTTCAATTACTTTCTAATTAACTTAGTAAGAAAATGAAGAGTTGTACATTTATATATCAATCCGGGGCTCATATGGAACTTGCGAACTGTCGTGCACAATCTATGCAAGAAGAGTGTTTTTTTGACTATGGCGTTGTAGCACTTTAATGTCACATTTCAAAGACTCATAATACTTAATTAAGTCACCAACCTATTCTAAGGCCTAAGTTGCTCTAGAGAAATCAAATCACACTTGTGAGAATTTAAATCACACTTGTGGGAAATTAAGATCACACTTGTGGAAATCGAAATCACTCTTGCAGGAATTGAAATCACTCTTATGGAAATTAAAATCACACTTGTAGGAATTAAAATCTCTGTTTCCAAAATTGAAATCACTCTTGTGGAAATTGAAATCACTCTTGTGGAAATTGAGATCACACTTGCAGGAATTAAAATCACACTTGCGGAAATGAAACTTGTTCTTATGGTCTATTGGTGACTTGATCGAGTATAATGAAGGTATTGTGTTGTTGCAACAATTAAGTGTTCATTCATTCAATATTAATCCAATAACATCAATACGAAATTGTAAATACTAAACGTAAAGAGAATCGGACAAGAAACACTCTAAGTGTAGCTACAAGTGGAGTTGCAACAATGGAGCTGCAGCACAAAAATAAATATGACTGAGTTACAATGACATGAATCACACCAACTAAATTCTGTTATAACCAAAACTTGAAGAGACACGAATTATAGCAATGAAAAGCGCAAAATGATTGTTGCAAAATGATGAACTTAGAAAACTAAACCACTCATAAGTTATCACACTATTTTGTATACTAGGAATGATAACAAATTGAAACAAAATTCAGAAATATAAGAACTATACTATGATTCTAGAACAATAACAAACAATAAAACATACACTAATTATAACAATTGAAATCATCTACAAAATAGAATAACTGAACAAAAGTAAAATGCTAATTATAACACTATCGTTACAGGAAATACCTGACTAAGGAGGGGGCTCTAACCCCTTAAAAGAGATATTGGATTAAGGAACCATAATCACACAATCAATCAATACATCAAAACACAAGTAGAAAGTTGGAACCAAATTTATATTACCAAAGTTGAAAGATACAATAGAAAAATGTAATTGCTTGAATAATTTCATTTCCTCATCTCTTAGGGAGTCGAGGATTTTATACAACACGATTATTGTTCTAAAATTATACAAACAACGAATGGACAACCATGAGAATCCGATTGTTCATCCAATTATAATGACTCTTTCAATTACATAAGTATGCTGACTTGATAGGTAACCAACTTCCGTAGTCGCCTTTTGTCTTCTGTCACTTTCTCTTGTGGAGATTGGTTCCCAATTGTCGGCTCCCAACTGCCAGCTACAATATTGATCATTAGGATGGTGAGCTATTTCTGGAGTCATGACATGAAAATTGTGCTTGCAATTGTAACTATTTTGTCTAGAATTTCCACAATTGTGGATGCACCTTGAGTTGCAACAGTTAGGTTTTACACCCAAAATTGCACCAAGTTGCTTTGCGCTTGAAATTGTATCACCTTGGAGTTGCAAAAAATAGGTGTTGCAACTACTTGGAGTATTGCAACTACTATATTCATGCGCAACAATGTTAGTGACTGATAGTGATGAGTTGCTTCCTAAAAATTATGCAAAAATAATGTAATAATGGTGTATGGGGTAGGATTCATACCTTTGGTGACACATGAGGTGAACTGGATAATGGAAGTATCAAAAAGGAAAGTGATAAACAAAATATGTTAAGAAAAAAGGTATAGATGGGTGCTAAAAGTATCACATTTTAGGAACCTGTCAATTATATGTTAGGAGGAAAGACCCCAAAGAATATTTGAATAGTGTGATCATGTTCTCAAGTGAGAGGAATACCTTTGGGCACCTTAGCAAATTCCTTGGAATGATTGTTGATAACACTTTGGAGGTCCAAGGGTAGAGAGGATTTAGATGTTTGAACATCTAGTGAGTGCAATTTTGAAATTAATATCATGTGTAACTTTTTTAACAATTTTTTCATGCCATTAGAGATTATTACTTTAGATGCTTTCCCTTTCATACCTCTAAGTTCATTTTTCTTGCATTCCTAGGAAAATCTCTTGAAAAGTTCCTGAAAATTAAAACCACCCATTTCCAGTGGTTGTAACCATTAGACCCCTAATACCACATCAACACCACCCATTTCGATTGAAATCATTAATTTGTCCAAGAACTAATCCCCCATAGTGAGCTTAATACTATGGAACTTCCCTAAGTAATTTATGGTACCTCCATTGTAGTCATTAATTGAAACTTTCGCATGTGATATATAAAGCAAGTGAGAAGTTTGTCTAATTTATATTTAATGAAGTTATGGGTACTATTAGAATCAATCGACACCGCTACTTTTCTTTTCTTGATATATCCTTCTACCTCAAGAGTTTGAGAAGTGATAATATCGACCAAATCATGACAATATATGGTTAAAGTAGTCTCTTATAGTTCTAGATATTGAGAAGGTTACAACTCTTTTTCTTCTTCGTCTTCTTCACAACATATGTACAATAATTTCTTCTCACCACACTTATGCCCCTTACTTTAATTTTTTCCACAATTGAAATGCAATCCCTTTGCTCTTCTGTCATCCATTTTCTAAGGTGTCCACCTTCCAGGATGAGTGACATTAAGAGTTGAACATTGTAGTCACTATAGGTGTTAGTGCCAACCCTTATGGTAGCCATATTTTTATTTTCAACTCTCTTTGCCACATTGAAAGTATTATCCAAGTATTTAGGCTCCAAAATATGCACATCATGTTGAATGCATGGGGGTTTCACCTTGTTTACTATTGTCTTATCATGTTCATTCATAAAGGGGGTTTTTAAATTGTGAAAAAAAGTCAATATATTGTAGGTATTGGGTGGGGGATGTGAGGTATGGGGGGAGGGGGGGGGGGTTATAAGTATTGGGGGTTTAAAAAGAGGTATCTAGTAAAAACATGTTTTTTTAATTGGAAATATGTATTGGGAGGGAAGTTCAACAAATGGATTTTGGGAGGTATTTATTAAGATCTAGCAAAATTAGGGGTATTCTTTAATATTGTAACATACCCATCCA
>WSFP011393546.1:0-27684 GCA_009831015.1 Picea engelmannii
GAGAGAGAGAGAGAGAGAGAGAGAGAGAGAGAGAGAGAGTACAATTATAATGAAATGATACATTGAAGGGTTCTATCCGACCTACTAATATAAAACTAGAAACGTAATAATTCAATATCTAGGGATTAATAAGGGGTTTTATACTTAACATGGGGCTTTATCTAGGGCTTAACAATCATGTAAATAAATGTGTAATGCAACATGTCATATGAGTGTATTACGAAGAAATATTTTCTGCGAATAGGTGAGAACTCCCTTAGATCTACCCAGGACCTGAGATAGACCGTGGGATAAACAACAACATAATTTTCCCTAGATCTATTAGATTTATTCCTATTTATGGTAGGAGACATAATTCCATACCTAGTTTTCGGTGGTTGTCCTAACGTATTCTCAACTGATGCAACTTCAAAGATCCATCTCCATCTCACCCAACCCACTTCCTACAAAAAAAGAGACAAGAAATACCAAAATTGAACCTATTCAAGCATTATGAATCACAAACCCAATCTAGATCTAATTCGATCTACTCAAGGAAAGAACAAATCTATCACTTATAACTGAATACACCAACATAGAAAGGGGAAAACCATGTATATCCATATTAAATAGTGGATAAACTATACATTAGTCAATGAATTACCTTGAGTAATGATTGAGATTCTCCTTGGCCCTTGCTCCATCTCATTATCCCTCACACAAGAAAGGCTAACTTGATATGAAGACTAAAATTGTGGATGACCTCCTATGAAAACCTGCAACATAAGTTTACTTTTTATTCTTCTTCCATTTTTCCCCTTAGAATGCCTTCTTTATATAGATTGGTGGAGGAGGCTATGGGAGGCTTCTAGATCTCTAGAAATCATTAGGTACTTTGAGCCTAATTTGAGTTCCTAAGTCTTCATGGCGAGATAACAACTCAGCCAATGTTGATCTCCTCAAACTCATCAAAATAGAAGGTGATAGGGGTGTTCACGGGTTGCAATGATGCAACTTGAGATCAATCTCATGATGCTAGTGATACAACCCACAACCTGTTGCACTCTCTTATGAAATCAGAGCACAAACTCCCTCAAAAGTTGTGAAATCCAAGGGAGAAAAGTGTGTTTCAATATGATATCATCAGTAGGTCCTCCATGTGTCCCTAAGGTGGAAAATATAGGTATAATAGATTCCCCCTAATGTGTGAGCTTATAAGAGGAACAAATGGCTGAAACACATTACAATAACCATGAGCGTGATGTAGCATAAGGAAGGAGATAAAGATCAAGGAACCAATGAGTACCTACAATCAAACATCAATGAACAGATATAGATCATCCTCGAAGTAGGAATATCCGTACTTAGAAAATAAACAAAGCATGGTCACTAACACAATACTCTACGGATCCATGTAATGAAATGCAAGACCATGGCCATGAGAAGTACATAGTGGTTCCATGTCATCAAAAAAATCATAGCCATGAGCAAATACAATGTGGATCTATGTTAGAATATATATTAAAGTATTGATACAAAAATGATATCCTCCATCACAACTTGGGAGGGTTGGGATGAATGAGTGATTGTGCCCCTAAGCCCAAGGTCTTTGTTCCAACCCCAATGGTACAATTATATGTCATGTGAATATATGAGTTGATATTGAGCATGGTAGAAATCGTCTGATTATTGGTCATTGATGAATACCGTTAACAGATGCGAGGGAGCCCATCAATGATGAAAATGGACCCCTAGGTACCTAGTACAATCTTGCAAGTGTGGATAGAGGATCTAATGTCGAACAATCATAGAATGAATCGATCATGAGTCAACAAGATGAACCCACTATCGATTGTGAGAAAGCCTTCAACTGAGGACTACAAGCTCCAATGTACTAGTTGGTTTCTATATCCTTCTCCTAGATAATGTACTGAAGTTGATAGGAAGAGATCTGTCGAAGGAGGGCCTTAAGGTATCCCCCATAAATTGAAATGAAACATACACTGATAGATTATGTGAATAGATAGAATCATCAAGTACAATTGATGTAGAGATCACTGACTCAGATGGTCAACAAGACAACATATGGATGACTTAGGATTAACTTCCCTTGAACATATAACACAACATAATAATGAACTGTAAGCATTGACTGAAGAGTACCGCTAATATATTGCATCAATGCATGAGGCATTGAAACACTCTCCATAGTGATTGGAAGAGTAACCAACTAGAGGAGTATATGATTCATACTAATGTTATGACTCTTAGGAAATCCATATCCCAATACAATGACACAAATATGTGCTATGTTGAATGGTGACACAACTGATGAATGCCACTTTTGAAAATACATATCAATGGTAAAAAACCGCCCTCGATATTTTTTGTCTTTGAGTGTCTCCTTCATGGTTTTGCAAGTGTGAAAGAGAGATAAAAGTGTGCTTGATATTGTATTTTTCATATAGTTTTATGAGTCCAAAAAAAGTAAAAGTGAGCTCGTCGGGAGAGAATGAGTGGCTTAACAACATGCTTCTATGTTTCGAGCGCATGGAACATACCTATGCAAAATGAATGCAAATTGGTACTAGCAAGTGAGGTCCACTTATAGTAGTGGTTCTCTACATGGTAAAGGTCACAAAACATAGGAAATCTAATGCAAAAGGAAAGATATAAAGAACGACTACAATGGAGAAAGTAAGATAAAAAAAAACTATAGCGCAATAATAGGCATTGAGACATAATAAACAATATGCATGTGTAGTTGTAAAGTAACATAAAAGTGATGGGAACCCCCTTGGGATATGGCCATAACATAGATTAAGAGAGAGGAATGAAGCTCAATTTAGATTCATGGTGGGTCTACAAGAGGGTTCCTAGGCCTATAAGGAATCACAACATGGGAACCAAATGGAAATCAAGCACCAAACATGATAACCATCAAACTGAATCAAGCTACATGAAAAAAAAAAGACACTCACATCACACACCTATATACAAGACAACACACATCTTGATGATTTATTGAAAGTAGATCCCATTGCGAGGCTTCGACCAAGGATCATTTTCCCCATCAATGAACTCATGGGCCATTCTCAACATATGTGGTACACCATGTTGGGGCCATGCCACATAAGATCGAATTTATGCATATGAAGATAGTCATTGTGAGTAGTCTCACACACTGTTGCAGCTTCTTGTTGATGCCCATCAAGACATAAATGAAGTACAAAAACATGATCTTTGGTGTGATTGAGAGTAGAGAATTCAGTGGAAAGTTTCAAAAAATATATCCAAGGAAGAAAATGTCCAAGACCTGACATTTCACCGAATTCCCCAAAAAATCCCCCCTATCCTGAATCAAAACGCATTTTTCTAACCCTCATCGGTTTCGAATTAGGAAAAATAGATAATCGGTGCTTTGCATATTCCTTTGGATTATCAATTGAAGCCATGACTTCTAAGATGGTCTCATCTAAAATCAGCTCGAAATCGAGGGAGTCATGCAAATGTGGAGAGTCAACAACCCTTGTAGGTGGAGTAGGTTGATCATACTCCATATGAGGATGGAGATTCTAACTAGTGTCAACAAAAGCCGATTGGATCCCCTTATCAATTTCCAGGACCATGTCTCAAGAAGGAAAACATGAGTGTGAAATCTCCTTCTCAAAAGAAATCAATACTTAGGATATTGTTGACCCAGTATGTGTGATATTGATCAATAATATGAGTTACCCCTAGTGAGAAGTCCCAATTAGACCTCACATTTTTTGGAATAGGGAACACATCCAAATTCTATCCCATCAACCATTACTGGTTTGGGGTTTATCAGTTGCAATATGGTCCATCAATAATGGCTTCTAAGCTAAAAAAGTGAAATGAAACTAATATCAGATGCACACATTCAGATGAAATTAAAGGTAACAAAAAAATAAACATAGGACCATAGATGCTCCTATCAATAGCTCGATAAATAGTTCACACAAAGAAAATACAAGAATATGGGTAAATAAATACAAACCCATAATAGTCTAACATTGAAACAATCACTGAAACCCATGTTCCAAATCTTTAACACTTATCCTTGTCTTTAACATTGCAACCCATGTTCCAAGTCTTTAACACTTATCCTTGTTAGAGTTCGAGAGAGATTATAATCTTGGGTGAGTGCCGATACATTAGAGGTTGTGACCGATTTAATTAAATGTTGGTGGAGCTGTGATGCATCAGAGGTCGAGAAGGATTTAAAATGTTGAAGGGTCTCCATCATACATTAAGAGGAAGGGGTACATAATGAAAAATTATGATTAAGTAAAAGTAGGGGTTGAATGGTTGATGCCCCTTCCAACTCATCATTTGTCTTTACATGTATATGTGCACCACCTTTGCATTAAACCATTAAAACCTTACTTCATCTCCTTTACAATTTCTTTTAATGTGGCATTATGTATCGACCACTTGAATGGATTCAGAGCACTAAATGCCTAACATTCAACCTTTGTCTTTTGTACAATTTAAAACAATACGTTTTAAACCTTGAACTTCAACCACATATATCCCCTTGCTTCTAAAAATATTATTTATTCATTTTTTTTTATATTAAATTTTGTTTTATCTTTCTAATTAAAGCCCCATTTCTCTTATATTAAACTTAATTTTAATATTTAGAATTACTTTAATACATTTTTCCCATTTAACCTATTTTGAGTTGAAAGTTTTGAAACAACGCTTCAACAAAATAGGATGACCGATATGAAGATTAAGATGAGGGGATTATGTTAAATAATGTTAAAAGGAGGGGATTTTGGGGAAATCCAATTTGACTTAGAAAACCCATAACTTGGACGCATGATTCTCGATTGAGATGACATTTTTTGTGATGTGGAGAGTATAGAGAGAGGTTTCCAATGTGATAATGTATAGTTTCATTTAAGCATTTTAACGATTTCACGTTGCTTGATGAGAAATCCTATGTGATCGTTTTGGAACTTATGGACCTCTAATTTCGATTCCATCAGTGGATTTGGATTCATAATCTAGAAAAACCTATAGTATGCCTAATTTAGAGGTGAAAAGTTCAATTTGACCAGTACTCAAAATTATGAGCAAAAGCATTTTTTATCGAAAGTTTGGGCCTTGTTCTTGCCACTAGTTTACCCGAATTCAATTCTATTGATTCCTTTGACATATGTGTTATATAGGCTTTAAATATTTCCACTAAAACTAAGGTAATCCATAAGTGGCTAAGAGATATCATCCCGTGAAAACAACCAAATGGCGTTTGGAGCACCTGAGACTGAGTATTTGGCAGGAGTACCAATTATTTTCTAAGATGCAATTCAGAGATAGCCTATGTCTTGTAGACATTGAAATCAACCTAAGTAACGATATATGGAACTTTCATGGTCAAGGTTAGTCAAAGAACCAAGAGGCATGAAAAATACATGCATATATGATAAGCGTAATAAAAATTGTTTGTGGCACAAACAAACTTGAGAAGACTATTGCCACACTCAATCATGATTGTAGCATGGCATAACTAAAAAAAATAGACAATCAGAATTCAGTCATAAATTCAAATAAGAAATGCTTAACATTTAGAAATTAAGATAACTTGGCTAATGGATGCAACGATCAAACAATTTGAGTTGAAAAAAATTAGGAGGGGGGCCATGCAAGATGGCTTGGGGAAGGTGTTGAGGCTTCAAAAATTGGAGACACACTAGACAAAGAAATAATCTTTGCTAGTCGTTCTTGACTTTTGAGCATAAAATGCAGGGGGGCGTGTTCTTATCTTCAGGGTCATTTCGAAATAAGTGTGCAATAGATATTTGAGAAATTTCATCATGGTGGGTTTACTGGTGAGGTTTTCATGCCAGCTAGTGTAGCTCGTCTATTGTAATAGGAGGATGAATGATGATAATATTTATTTCCTTAAACTATGTCGACAATCTAGGTTAACATCTTCATCATGAAGCTGATATAGGTTTTCGATATAAAAATATTTTCACTAGGTGCGTATATATTATCCCTCGGGTGTTGCTCCACTTCTCACGAGCGTACATAGTCTCGATGGAGTCACCATGACATCACAGAACTTTCTCTGCTACCAGTGTCGAATGTTCATAGCCTCGATGGAGATATTTGCATGTCCCTTAATTTGATTGATCTTTCTTTCCTAGTCCTTCCCAGTTTATTTAGTATATTAAGTTAGGATCTGATGGATGGGGCAAGCAATGGACTTCTTTATTTTCTTTATATTTACTTTAGAATGATAGGGTATGGCTGCCATCTATTGGTATTTTTCTTGTATATTTTCTACACTTGGCTAAATAAAATTATCCCTTAGACTTTGACATTTCACCCTTTACACAAGCAATTGCTTAGTGTATGGATGGTTCCCCTGTTACATAGGATCTGCTTGCTAGCCAACTTGCAAGGATGACAATTGATTATCCACTTTGTTAGGTCATGGTCCAATAACCATCACAATATTCCAAAAGCATCCCTAATTTATCTTCAATAAGGCCCTCCAATTCAACTCATGAAATAGGAAAGACATGAACACTGCTCTAGGCATGTTTCATGTACATGGTGTTGCCTAGATTAGAAAAATGGAGTTGAGAAACATGCATACCATAAAAAATGATTAGGGATTCTAGAGAAATTGAATTGGAAGAATGGGTCATCCCTAGAGGAAGAAATAATGTGAAATATCCCTTGCAATTACATCTTGAACCAAAAGATAAAACTTAGTTCAAAACTTGATTAAACTAAAAAATGAAACCTTTAGTAAATGATGAGTAAACATAGGAAGTCAACAAGATAAATATTCTAAAAGAGAAAACATGAATGTTAGTGTCACAAGTGGCTTAAAATATTCACGCATCACAACACCAAAAGTATTTGTGCTGCCTCTTGAAAAGACTAATCCATGTGAAATCCTAGACACACCATTTCATCTAAATGAGCTTCGACACTATGCTATCTGAGAATTAAATATCACATATTATTTCTTGAATTCCGTCAGCTCATCCTTGTGGCCTTGTGTTTCAAGAAGTGACGGACTAGAAATATCTTCATTTTATACTTCTCTAGTGGATTTGCTCTAGTCTTGCGATATTTTAAGTCTTTTGGAATCTATGCTCACTCTTTAACTCTCCAAGTCCATAATATTATTTTGAAGTATGGTCATGCCCACCTGATTCCTTTTTTGAATGAGGCATGTGATATCAAATATAAATTTTTACCTACATAGGAAAATCATTTATGACATAAGATTGATTTGAACCATATTTTTTATAAATGAAAGGGCTCAAGATAATCATTTGCAAAGAATTGAATGTAGAATCCAAAAATAGAACCGTGGGTAATGTTCTCAGGTGTTGTGGATTATGGGTTATGTTGAATTTTATGAAGCCTCAACTTTCCTCAAGCCGTGTCTTCCTCTTCAGGTGAGAAAATTGTTCAATGATTGAGGTGTGCACACAAACACTTACAAAATAATACTATGACAAGTTAAACATAATATGTTGAATATCATCAATAAAACCAACAAACTTATCTTAGTTTAGCTAGTTCCTAGCATAGTGTAATTTGAATAAGAATCAATACTGACCAAGACATTTTCTCCTAGGAAAATACAATTGTGGAGATATTATGACATTAACAAAAAATGAAGGCTATATCCAGGTTGGCATGAAATATGCAATCCAAATGGAAATTCTTTGAATTCACAAGGAACCATATATGTTGGAACACATTAGTTCTAATCTTGAATCTTACCAATTTCTTGTTGTCAGGATCCCAATAGAAAAGTGGAGTCTAATACCTTGAATATTCTTTGGTCAGTGGAAGTTCTCTTTTGAGGATCGTGTGACTCTAACTTTGATGATCAATTGGTTTACCCAAGGTAGTGCTTAGTGAGAAAAATTTCTTGTCCATCAAAGTATTATTGGATATGTCACAATTCCCATGAGAAGATCCACTCCATGGACTTTTGTAGGATTTGTTAAATTTCGATGCTCTTTCCATAGCTGGGTATGGTAATAAAAAATAAAGTTGATGTTAGCACCTCTTCTATAGTCTATTCAAAACTAGGTTATGGATCCTGTATGGTTGGATTTTGAACATGTTCCATATTTGAAACTAGGATAAGCATCCACACCACACAGAAAGAAAAATGGTAGGGAAAAGCTACATGCAACCATTTTCCTCTTGGAATTTCTCTGAGTATGGAATTGCATACCAACATGTAATACTTCTGCAAGTGAATGGGTATCCTTCTATATGTTTCATGCTTGATGAACTTGGTTGATATTGAAAGTGTATCCCTAGTCATCCTTCTCAACATTTTTCCTAATTTGAAATATTTACAAACACACGTCTTTTCCATATTGGGCAATGGAGTCAAACTTTTGGTTACCCAATGAATAAGTTTACCAAAAGGAAGAAAAAATGGGATAACTCTAAGTTTCCATGTACAAGGATAAGAAAGACATAGTATGATACTCTGTCCAGTCTAATGGAGGTCATGCCATGAAAATATGAAATTGACACTCATTTTTGTTAATTATGTAGAAAGAGCTCAGAAAATTAATACCTTAATCATTCTCCTCTAATTATATGTCGAGAATATGAAGGGAAATACATTCAGTGATGCAAGGTGTAATTATTCACTTGGAATTTCATGAGTTATTCTATTCCAATTCTCCCAAGAAGGTAAAGTCTTCTACAACAAATACTTAGGGGCTCAAAATCATTATCTTTTGGCTTACTTCTTTTCATCTGTCAATTCTAAGGCGAATGTTATTGAAGCAAGTAAATATTCTATTTGAATCTTTCCAAAAGGATTTTGCACATGGTTCTCTCATGAAGATGAATGTAAACAAGAATTCATCCAAATTTTAAGTTAAACTACAAAGCAAAAGGCATTAGTGAAAATAAGAAAATTCTCATGTGAAAGGAAACTAGAACTAGAGTAAGCCATCCTAAACTACATCAAAACCTAATAATATATGGTGGATTTTATTCAAGAAACCAAAATAAGTCAAAATATTACTTTGAAAATATAACTGGAAGTAAAATCTATTCTACTCCTATTCCTACTCTACCCTACATTAGCTCAACAAATTCTATGTGAAGTCATAAAGCCAATGTAACCACTTGATTACCTTAATGTCTATAGGAGTATTATGGCATGGAATAGTGATGCAGGAGCATCATCTCACGTCAGCCAGCCAACCACGTCAAGCGCATGCATTCAATTGCTGAAGAGAGGCACATCCATCATTTTTTATTCAAATGAATGTAATTAAATGTTTAAGTTGTTGAGCTGGGAAGCCATGCTTTGCACAAGCGTAGAAGTAAATAGGCCTTTAAATTTTTTTGTAAGGCTGAGATCTAGATCTGATCTGCAGACTAGACAACCATTGAATGTAATTGAATAGAGTTGTTGAGGTTTGGAGGGAAGAGCTCGAAGAGCCCCCTCAGGTAAAAGATCGAGAGAGATCTCATTTTGTGATAGCGAGCGCAAGAATAGTAGAGCATGAGATAGAGAAGAGCCGAGACCTTGTTACAGACCGTGCTCAGGGACACCTTGTAAAGACATGCATTTGCCATTTTAATATAAATAACAGTTTTTCCTGCATATTATTTGTGTTGAATGAAGTTTGTGAGTGTTCTTTATATGCTGTGAATGTACATTATGTTTATGCATTTGTAGGAATTGTTCTGGTTTCAGGCTTGAGAGGTCTTTGGGGCTTCACACCAGGAGGGTGTGACAAAACACTACGGGTTCTGATAGCCATGCACAAAGGGTGCATTTCTGAACTCTGCGGAGTCATACAGAGGCGTGCCAGGTGGGCACAGAAGCTAAAAGTAACAACTTGGGATAAAGACCTGTGAGGTTGTTGAACACCTCAGGAGGCAAGGCTATGGAGAAGAACACAGTTGCAGACATAAACTCTTCTTGAGTTCTGTAAAGCTTTGCCAGGAGGGCATCGAGCCAGTGCAAGGAGTGCACAGAAGGAGGACTCGGTTGTGAGTTCATTAGAAGTCATAATCACTAAGGATTCTGAGAGCTTTGCCAAGTGGGCATTGAGCATATGCATAATGATGCATTGAGAAGAACTCTGCTGTGAGTTCAGACAGAAGCCAAAATTACTAATAATTTTGAGAGCTCTGCAAAGTGGGCATTGAGTAGGTGTAAGAAGGACACAGGAGACAAAACTGTTGGATGTTCTGTGAGAAAATACTCTGCCAAGTGGGCATTGAGTAGGTGTGAAGATAGGCACAGGAGAAAATAACTCTTTGAGTTATGAATTTGAAGAAGAGTCCAAGGAAAGGGACCTTCACAGGGTTATTGAATACCCTGAAAGACTCAGTAAGAGGTTGCTTGAGTAGAAGAATAGCCAGGAGGGCATCACATTCTCCAACAGAAGGAGAAAGGAGAAGGGATTGTTTCCTTAGGAGTCTGGGAGAGAAGAGAAGCTCAGGACGGATAACGCTTTATGTGCGCAGTGACCCTGTAGGGGCACAGGAGTCAAAGAATCCCTTGAGGACTCGAAGGATAAGCTCAGGAGGAGTAGTGCTTTCAGCGCATTGGGCCATAGCTGCAAGGGGCGTAGAGGTCGAAGAACTCTTTGGAGGAGTTCAGAGTCTATAAAGCTCAGGAGAGACAACATTTTTATATGTGCAAGCGAGTGCTTTTACGCACAGAGGCCGCAATAGATCACAGGGACGAAGCAAAGGTTGAGGCCTTTGAGATTTTGAAATTCTCCCAAATCTAAGAAGAAAGCGTAGAAGCTCAGGAGGAGACACAACATTCGTTAGGTTAGGCTAAGGAAAAGAGATCTGGACCGTTGGTTTTCCACGTCCAGGGAGAAGCAAAGCAAGCTCATAGAAGGGATGGATTTGAGCCGTCGGATCTTGATCCCAGTATCCGTCAGCCGTTAGATCTGACAGGACTTGCGAGGGAGTTAAAACCTCATACATCAGAGTAGAGGAGAGAAGTCCCGAAACAAGCGTGGTTATCAGGATATCGGGGTTCGGGATATCGGAGGTCGAGAGGTCCGGACAATCGATAGAAAAAGTCCCAAAATAGCGAGAGGGAATCTAAGTCGTTCGTCTGGGAGCGGATACGTGTCGTGCGATCATCCGTTTCGGAGATCCGGGCACCGATATATCAAGAGGTAAGAGATTTTGTTATCGGGAAATTGCGAGTCACAAAATCCTGAGATTTGATCAGGACTGTCCATCCATTTGGGACACGTGGCGGAGATTGACGTCACTTCGTCATATCGACATTTCGAGTATCGACACTTTGGGGGCCTAGAGGACAAGAAGTCGAGCGCTTGGGTTGCGAAACCCTTAAATAAGGTCTTGGTCATGTGAAGGATGGTCACTTGGACCAGAGCATAGCCAGGTGGGGTTAAGGCATTGCCAGTTCGGCATTTTACGGATCAATGAATCGGGAGTCGAGAGGACAAGAGATCGGGCTCTCGCGTCAATAAATCCCGAAGGACATATGGCTACGGTCATATGAGAATTGGTCATGTGGGCCAAGAGATAGCCCAGGGGCTAAATGCTGAAGGTGCATCCCGGGTAATTGACAATCGGTTGATCGTGAGAACAGAGGTTCTTGACAACAAGAACTAGGAAAACCCGAAGTCCAAAATTTCATTTCTTGTTGCAGGAAAGAGGAGACGGTCATTTGTGCGAGGCCGCCGAGGACAATGAAAGGACCTATGGATCGGATTTTTCACAGTGATTCCAGAGGGAGTCAGAAGAGTTGCTTCGGCTCACAAGTTTAGACTGAACGATCCTTTTGAGACCGGGAGGTCGTGCGCAGGGGACCCTACGGGGTTCTGCGGCTGCGTGCATCACATAGGTACGCGAAATTGAGGTATAATGTAATTAATTGGAAGAATTGAATCATCACAAAGTAGGTTCAAAATAAAAAATGATATATACCATCTATTTTGAGGGAAACATTGAGAAAAGGATGGCTACAAGCTCTCTTCGATAACATCATCAAAATTATTTGAGGAGTGTTGGAGTATTGAAATAGGATTCAAGGATGAGTGATGCATTTTCCTGTAAATATTAACTTGTAATTATGGTTCTTCTTGGGTCATCCCAATGTTTCCTTTATCTTAGATGGTGATGGGTTGTCCATTTTTTCTCATTTCTCCATAGGCGTCTGGAAAGTTTTTTTTCTCTTCATGCCCCATCTCTTCTATCATTGACATCTGTGCATAGCGATTTATAATTCTAGATCGTATAAGATAATATAATTATGCATTGATGCTCACACTCTTTCTGAACCACAAATATAATCATCAAAGATGGGATTATCATAATCAAATTTTGTTTTAGTATATCCCATATATTCAGATTGCAAAGGAATTTTGAAATTGTGCATCGTGGATGGGGTATTATTATGAATGGGTATTTGATTAATTAGAGCTTGAAAATCTTCTTACTCCCCTTTATCACTTAATATTTTATCATTGGAAGAAAAATGTTAAGATTCTTCTGCATGATAAGTTGGTGAATGCTCATGTAAGCAATCATTATCAAACAAATTTGTATAAAGGGAATATAAATATTCAAATTCTGAGAATGATTGGACTTCTTCAGTAGGATACCTATCATAGACCATAGTATATTCATGATCCTCTTGATATTCAAGATAAATGATTGACACAATTCCTAGAGGAATGTTACTGGTTTGATGTCGTTCTGGGTCTACAGGGTTCAGGGGTTACAATGGAAATTCCCCTATCATATTGATAAAGTATTATTTAGATATCATGTATCCTCCATATCCTCTTATCATATCATTATTTTCACGGGAAAATATATAGTCTCTATGTTTCCTAATGCTAAATTGTCATTCAAATCTACAATAATTCTACAAAGTGTTTCTTCATTAAATATAGATTTAAAGTCATATTTTAAAACAATACCCTCATGTTGTTATTTTAAATCATATTGCAAAGTATTAGATGTCCGAGGGTAGTCTTGTATGGTCTATGCATTTGAAAATATTTCTCCAGAATGGGAGGTGACTAAATTTTCATTGTGTACATCTGAATTAGAGCAATAAGAAATGATATCTTGTGAATTGGAAACCTTTTCATTTTTCATATTATCCCCTTCAATAATAGAGAGAATATATGAAAACCATTCAAGAATTTCTTGGTTTGAGGATTTATCATTTTGAATAAATCTATAGTAAATCTACATAAGTCTTTGAAAGAAATCATCCATAAGTTCATTTCTAAGGCTACAGATTTCCTCAATCTTAATACAGAGTTCTTCATAATCATAATTTGCATAAAGGGTGATAAATATTTCGATGAATTGTTTCCAACTATGTATTAATTTCATTGGTAATGTCATATACTGGGATTTACTTCATACTTCCAATGCGAGGAAAAATAATCAACCAATTTCATTGTCTTGAACAATTTAAAGATTTTGGCATGTGACGTTAAATCGATTGAGATGCATGAATGCATATAAATTCCATTCACCATCAAATTTAAAGTTTGATAAGAGATTAATTGTCTTAACTAAGATACCACCTCAAGGTCACGAGAGACTCAAAGGGTGGTCCCATACATATATTGATGCAGGTGGATATTGGTGGCCACCCACCTATTCCAACTGGCTCCTCTTAACAATTTTTAGTTCAACACGTTTCTCTGTAATGATGACATTTATTTGTAATTGTGGGTTATGAACTTCCGGGACTATCTTGAAGCCCTACACAACATCCAAGTGGATATTGGTGGCCGCCCACCTATTCCAACTGGATTATTTTGGAAGTTTTCATGTCAGCACATCTTTCTGTACTTCCAGGGCCGTTTTGGGGCCCAAAACAATGTTTTTTTGGATTTCCATAATCAAACTATAAACAAATTCAAAGTTTGAAAAACTAATGTGTAGTTCTCGAAAATACCTTTCCAATGGGCTATCATGTGACTGAAACAGAGGTTGTATGAAAAAGTTACGACCTTGGGAAGTTGATGTACCAACTTACCCATTGGGGCCCACATAACTTTTGGCGTTTCATCTCCTAGGGTTAGGTTTTTGGATGTCTAAGGTTTTTGAGTTCATGAGTAATGTTTAAAAGGCCTTTGGAGCCTCATTATAATCATTTTTCTCAGACGGATGTGTGTAGCAGCCACATCTCTTCTCAGAGATAGCTACCACCACTTGAGCAAGTTGTTTTCAGTTCTGCAGTTTTACAATTTCAACCTCTTTTCTTTATTCAATAGAAGTTATTGTTCACTAGATATCTATTGTTGTTCTCCGTATCTCTGTGTTATTGTATTCAATCTGTTATTCATTTTGTTCAGCTCATAAATCTGGATCAGTGGTATCAGAGTGGTCTTCTCTTCATTTATTTTTCTCCGTGCATGTCCCCGACAAGATCTGGGTACACGAAGTTGGGACTCGAACCAGTCAAGCCTTTGTAAGATCAATCACACCGATCCTGACAACAACTCATGGGGGATGAGAAGAAATATGATGGAACATGAGATCCTTTTAAACTGTTGCTCGAGGAAGCCCTTACACGACAAAGGAACGAAATGATGGACAACTTTGCACAAATCCTTCAGCGACTTCCCACAAGAGACACATCTTCATCAAACGGCCATGCAACCCCCTTCAAGGTACAAGTAAATTTTGATATTCCATTATTTGAAGGATTGATAGATGTAGATGTTGTAGATAAATGGCTAAATCTACTCAAAGGGTATTTTTCGGTCCACAATTTTTCCGATAGGGAAAAGATTACTTTTCCACTCCTCAAAGTTGTCCCCCATGTTAAGGACTAGTGGGATACTTACTCTAAGCAAAGGGCCACAAAGGAATCTGCAATATTTGCGGTCACCCCCACATGGGATTCCTTTAGGGATGCCATTAAAGAACAATACTACCCTGTTGGAAGCTATGAGGACCAATACATAAGATGGACCACGCTATGTCAGGAAAGGGACTAGAAAATACTAGATTTCACCAATATTTTCCATACCCTACGCACCAAATTGGGTATCAAAGACTCTGAACGACATCTGGTTCTCAAATACCATGACTTTCTGCATAGATACATTCAAACATAAATGGATTTTCTAGACATCACATCATTAGGTGCAGCTTATAGATATGTTGTCAAGATCGAGTAGAAATTTAAGCGGAAGAGGCGAGAGTTTGGATTTTCAAACTCCTCACAACCAAAGCAGGGCAAAGGTGGCGCCAACCCACAAAAAAATGGATAGAGCAAAGATGGCCACTCTCAGGACAACTAGTCCAAGTCACAACCCAAGAAGGGTAATGAGCATTTGAAGAAGGACACAAGAAAGTGGTGTGAATACCTTAAAATCCATTAGCACAACACTGAAGAATGTCTCTCCAAGTAGTCACTGGTGGCCAAGATGAAAGCTTCCGGGTTAGAGGCAGATTCTAACTCTGAATAAAATAGAAAAGGAGGCAAGTGGATTATTGATGTCCAATCTAGTGCCATTGTCGCTACCACCAAAGTCCAGCTAAGAGAACCAAAAGAACCAGAGGAAGGGGAACACCTCTTTCACTCACATATGTGGGTAAAGGGGGCTCCGCTTCATTTCATTGTTGATAGTGACAGCCAGAAGAACCTGATCTCAATAGAGGTTGTCAAGCAACTATACCTGTCGATGAAATTGCATCCAAATCCCTACACCATTGGTTGGATTCACAAAGGAAGAGATCTTCACATCAGCCAACAATGTCATCTTCCCTATGACATCAAGCCCTTCAAAGATGAGGTATTGTGTGATATTTCTCCCCTTGAAGTTTGTGATGTTCTTTTAGGCCAACCATGTTTGTGGAAGTGACATGTTATGTATGAGTCTAGACCCCGTAGTGTTATTATTACTTTGGGTAGACAATTGTACATGATACCAGAGGTAGTGTCGTCTACCACTATTTCTTTAATCTCTTCTAAGCATTGCAGTAAGGTCATTTCACAAATACAGAAGTTCATCTTCTTTGTGATTCGTGCTCATAGTAAGAAGAAGTTCGCCACCACATCTATGACCTCTACACAGAGCCTCTCTTTTCAGTAGAAGCAAGTGGACGGGATCATGGAAAAGTATAGAGACATCTTCTCCTCACCCACCAGGGTACCGACGCACTGCGAAGTCAAGCATCCAATTGATCTAACCCCCAGTGGAAATCTGCCTATTGGACTAGTCTATCGTTGCTCGCTGATGGAAAATGATGAAATCAAGCGTAAGATCCAAGAGCTGCTTCCAAAGGGGAACATCAGACCTAAATCCTCCCCTTACAGAAGCCTGGTTGTACTGGTGGAGAAGAAATACAGGACATGGCAGCTCTGCATTGATTACAGAGCATTAAATAAAATCACAGTCAGGAACTGGTACCCAATTCCCCGAATTGATCATATTCTTGACCAATTCAAGGGGCCAAAGTTCTTCAACAAGATTGACCTAAATTATGGTTACCACTAGGTTCCCATCAAACTGACTGATGTATGGAAGACAACTTTCAAATGTAAAGAAGGTCTCTTCAAATGGCTGGTCATGCCCTTTGGATTAACAAATGCACCAACAACTTTCATGAGGTTGATGGATTATTATTGAGACCCTTCACCAACTCTTTTGTGGTTGTATATCTGGATGACTTCCTCATCTTCATAAGAACTTGGGAGGAGCACATGCAACGTATTCAATAGGTTTTGAGTGCTCTGCGGAAACACAAGCTATATGCCAACTTGTAAAAATTATCCTTTGGCATGAACATGGTCCAATACTTGGGATACATTGTTGATGAGCATGGGGTACATGTGGATCCAACTAAGATCCAAGTCATCTGTGACTAGCCAGCCTTGACCACACTAACCGAGCTTCAAAGATTCTTGGGGCTTTCCAACTTCTACAGACGGTTCGTGTTGGGATTCTCCCATATTGCATGGGCCCTTATCCAAGTGACCAATTGTGGTGGCAAGGAAAATTTCACAAGGGGGAAGGCATAGGAATGAGCATTTGATAATCCAAAGCATCTCTTGTGGTCAGCTCCAGTACTCTCCTTACCCGATTTGCAACAACTGCTCGATATTGAGACTGATGCATCTGACTATGATGTAGGCATAGTTCTCACTCAGCACGGTCATCCAATAGAATACCATAGTGAGACACTCTTAGATACCGTTCGAAAATTCCCGACCTATGACAAGGAAATGTATTCCATTGTGCAAGCCTATCGTTAATAGAAACATTACATTCTAGGAAAGGATGCAATCATCCATACTAATCGCAAGCCTTTTCAATTCATACAGACACAGGGGAAGTTGCAGAACGACCACCATCAAAAGTGGTCCACATACCTGCAACAATTCCATCTCAACATCAAGTATAAGACAGGGAGCACAAATCGTGTCGTTGAGTGCCTCAATCAACCTCTCGTTGTTGCACTCACCATCGTGCTCCATTCCTGTGGGCATGAGGCATCTGAGTGGCCCCAACTTTATCAGCAAGATCCTGACTTCACCACTACCTATCAATGCTTGGGTACATGCGTGAATGTCATCGATTTTCACATTCAGGATGGACTGTTATGCCATCTGGGACACCTCTGTGTTCCAGCAAGTGAGTGAGAAAATATGATTTGGGAGGATCACTACAGTCGGATGGCATGACATTTTGGCATGGAGAAAACTATGGTTGTTCTACAAAAACATTTTTACTGGCCAAAAATTCGATAGGACATCAACAAGTATATCATATATTGCATTGCCTATGTCATTTCCAAGATAGCCATCAATAAGAAAGGCTTATATGCCCCTCTTCCTATTCCCGAGAGGCCTTGGGAATCCATATCAATGGATTACATGTCTGGCCTTCCATCCACCAAGAAAGTAAATGATTGTGTATTTGTGGTGGTTGATTGGTTTTCGAAGATGGCCATTCTCACAGCCTGCAAGAAGAGCATCACAATGAAAGATACTGCTAAGCTCTTATTCGAACGAGTGTGGGTCGATTTTGGGATACCGCATACCATCATCTCTGATTGGGACAACAAGTTCCTCATTACATTTTGGTCGAGTCTCTGGTCACTGTTGGACACCAATCTCACTAAATCCACTACCTTCCACCCTCAAACCGATGGCCAAACAAAAGGTCGCCAATCGGATGATTGTGCACATCCTACGCATGTATAACTCTAAGCATACATGTACATGGGATGGGAGTCTTCCCTATGTTCATCATAACTACAACAGGGCTCTCCATATCTCCACCAACCATATCCCATTTCAGGTGGGGTTGGGATTCCAACCCTTGGGTCCCATTGATGTTGCACTACCTCTTGCAACCACATAGACATAATATTCCATGTTTAGTCTTAGGCCATAAAATCCACCAGATTCATTGATAGGATTCAACACATCTACCAACAGGTCCATGTGATTTTTTAGAAAGCTAATGCTAAGTACAAACAATTCCATGATCAACACCAGGTATCACACAGGTTTCAAGTGGGAGACAAGGTCTGGTTACATTTGTAGAAAGAGGACCTTATAGGGCCCCATTGGAAGCTCTGTCCCCTTCACTATGGGCCTCACACTAACACCAAGGCTATGGGTGACAATGTGTTTGAGATCAAAACTCCTCCCTTCCTTGGATTGCACCCAGTGTTCAATGTGGACCTCCTCTAGCCATATTTTCTACCATTTTTGGACACCTTGGAGATCAAAGGACGGTTGACACCAACATAGCTCAACCATGATTGCATGGAATAGGCATCCACTGATCAGATAGTGTATATACAAGTCAAGGGAACTCACTAGCACAGGATCTAACTTTATTGAGTTGTTAAGGCAGGGTAGCTCCTGCAACAAGGAAAGTGGCTCAGCTGGGGGCCAAATTGAGAAGAAATTTCCTCAGCTGATGGAGGAACTCAACGTAATGGAGACCATTTCTTCCTAAGGTGGGAGGAATGATCCAGGTGGATATTGGTGGCCACCCACCTATTCCAATTGGATCCTCTTGACAATTTTTAGTTCAACACGTTTCTCTGTAATGATGAAATTTCTTTGTAATTGTGGGTTTTGCACTTCTGGGGATATCCTGAAGCCCTACACAGAATCCAGGTGGATATTGGTGGTCTCCCACCTATTCCAACAGGCTTATTTTGGAAGTTTTCATGCCAGTACATCTTTATGTACTTCCAAGTCTGTTTTGAGGCCCTAAACAATGTTTTTTTGTCTTGCCATAGTCAAATTGTAGACAGAGTCAAATTTTGAAAACATAATGTGTAGTTCTCGAAAAGACCTTTTCGATGGGCTATCACATGCCTAAAATGGAGGTCGTATGCAAAAGTTATGACCTAGAGAAGTTGAGGTACCAACTTACCCATTGGGGCCCACATAACTTTTGGCATTTCATCTCCTAGTGTTAAGTTTTTGGATGTCTAGGGTTTTGGCATTCATGAGTAATGTTAAAAATGCCTCTGGAGACTCATTGTAATCATTCTGTTTAGAAAGATGCATGTAACAGCCACATCTCTTCTCAGAGATATCTACCACCATTCGAGCAAGTTGTTTTCAATTCTGTAGTTTACAGTTTCAGGCTATTTTCTTTATTCAATAGAAGTTATTGTTCACTGGATATCTGTGTTGTTCTCTGTATCTATGTGTTATTGTATTCAATATGTTATTCATTTCATTCTGCTCATAAATTCAGATCATATATATGGATAGGAGCCATGGGATAATCAAAACAACTTATTGAAATGGCTCCATAGGGGAAGGTTTGTCATCCTACCCTCATAGCACCAATTCTATTGACACAGTCTATGTGACCTTGATCAATAACAAGGGTTACCCCTAGTGAGAAGTCCCAATTAGACATCACATTGTTTGGAATAGAGAACTCATTTGTATTATGGCCCATTAGCCATTTCTGGTTTGGGGTTTATCGGTTGCATCATGTTCCACTAGTGATGGTTTCTAAGATAATAATGTTAAATGAAACTAATCTAATATGCATGAGTTTGGAATAAACTAAAGGTAACAAGAAACTGAACACGAGACCACGCATGTTCATATCAATGGCTCAGGAAATAGTTCACATAGAGAAAAGAAAATAATACATATAAATAACTGCAAACCTAGAATGTCTAGCATTGAAACAATCATTTACAGTCCTATTTTCAAAGATTTAGACAAATATTTTCTAAACAACAGAAATAAAAATGCAACAAACACATGTACAAACAGTCTATAATGTGCATTACATTCTTACACAACTCCAATGTCGAGGAAAAAGTAGCAGAACAATCCACAACCATTGCAAAACAACAATACGAGTTCATTAGAAAATAGCTTGGCCAAAAATGATTCTTTTAATTAAAGTTCCAGTAGTAGTACATGAAAGCTCCAAGAGCCAAAATCTCTGAATTCAAGTACAATCCCACTATTTATTGAAGTTCACTCTGACTATTGGCCTTCTACCTTCCCAACTCTTAATCTTATGTTTCCAAACGTCTTGTCCCTATCCTTTATGGAATGATGAGGAATTTGTTTTTTTGTAACTGGCGGAATCGACAACTTAGACAATTCTCGTACTCGTGTGACACTGGGTTGATTCCCGTCTACTACCACTATGACCTCCAGGTGCATCCACACAACCCACAATCATGGGGCATGGGTAAGTCGGGGTGAGAATCAAACTTGAGACCTCCTTTACATATTTCCTTCATTAACACGACACTTGCCAGTCGGTCTACACCCCTGTGGGTGGAATGATGAGGAAATATTAACATCATAAATGTTCATAATTTACTATCTCTTGCATCATGTACATTCACATTTCAAAATTTTTCTTTTAGTTCTTGTAGGCCATCATAGGTTTAGGTCCTAGTTTGCCTCATACAATGTGGTCAATAATTTAGACACTATGGGTCTCTCTTGCCTCTATATCTAATACTTTCCCACCATGAGATCTGTACTTCATCCTATGCCATTTGAGCTTGATTCTCATTTGTTGGTTTTGCTCACATGCTGGTATTTCATTCTTTATTGTAGGTCACATTTATAGAGACACTACAATGTACTAGTAGATCCTCCTTGTCTTGGTGTGGATAATTTGTGTTTCTATAGTCTTCTCCTTCATGCACGCATATTCAAATTCCTATGTATGATCCTCTTTCATTGTTAGTACCTAGCTTCCATTTACCACAAAATACACGAGTTTCCAATACATAAAAATTCAAAACACAATTTAGAAGAGTGCATTCAAACATGAAGAATTTAATTGGAATCCAAGTGAGAAGTTTAGATATACTTCCTTGAGTTTGATCTCTGGTCCTTCCGATGATAATTTCACAGACATCCTCTTTGAAATGTTGTTTTATCAGGCTCCTAGGTTGTTGACAATACTATAATATTCAAACTTGAAAATATGGGACAAATCGCGAGAAATATCCTGAAACTTATAATTGCTAATTTGTAGAGGTTGGAAATACCTTTCCAACATTATAAGGATCATGTGGAATGAAGCTCAGAGTCAAACATTTTGGAAAAATAAAAACTAGCAGATAGGTTTTGTTTGGTGTAATGTGTTTCCCCTTGGAGAGTAATACACCATGAGTCTCTTGGCATGCCCACAAAATCTTTCATTTTGTTCCATACATCACAAATTTCAGTTGTGAATATGACCCTACAATTTATCCATCCATGCTTTGAGGAATCAAGTCTTATTCATCATTTTCATTCACAGGATGATATATAAAAATGGACTTGAGAACAATTTAAGGGGATGACATGTATGACTGTTTTATGTTAAATGGTTTATGTTAAGTAAAGTAATGGATAAGAAGGGGGTTAATAAATGTGTTTAAAGAGGGTATATGCCCCTTGAATTATGTACCATGTCATCTCCATATCCTTTTCTTTATTTATACTTCAAAACATTATGTTAATACTTTAAAACCATGTCCAAGTCTTTAACACTTAGCCTGGTCATATTTTGAGAGAGATTATAATCTTGGGTGAGTGCCAATACATCAAAGGTTGTGAGGGATTTAAAATGTTGGTGGAGATGTAGTGCATAGAAGGTCAAGAAGGATTTAAAATGTTGGAATGTCCCTGCAATATGTTAAGAAGAGGGGTAACATGATGAAAAATAATGATTAAGTAAGGGGGGGTTGAATGGTTGATGGGATCCCCCCTTCCAATCACATTTTTCTTTACATGTATACGTACACCACCCTTGCATTAAACCATTAAAACCTTCATATCCTTTACGAATTTATTTTAATGTGGCATTGTGTATTGGCCACTTGAATGGATAAGACACCTGATATGTTTTGGAGGACTAATGAGATAGGACCCATGATATGTCAGAGCATAGACATATTATAATCTTGATTTGGTTCTGATACATTATAGGTTGATGAGGATGGAAATATTTTCTAATGGTGCCGATATATTGGAAGTTGAGGAGGATTATAATATGTTCATGGATCGTTGAAACATCAAAATTTCCAAATAATACATTATATGGAAGGGACACAAATAAAGGATGGGAGGAACCACTAATATAGAAGAGTAAACAAAGGGTTATAAAATAATGATTAAGGAGTGGGGTTGAATGGTTTATGCCTCCCCCGAACACCTAACTTTTCTTTTGTGCAATTTAAAAACATACGTTTTAAACCTTGAAATTCAACCATGTATATCCCCTTCTTCTAAAAATATTATTTAATCCTTTTCTTTTTATATTCAATTTTGTATAATATTTCTAATTAAAACCCATTTTTTCTTATATCAAACTTTATTTTAATCTTTAAAATTATTTTAATACATTTTCCTCATTTAACCTATTTTAAGGTGAAAGTTGTGTATTGGCGCTTCAACGAAATAGGATGATCGATATGAAGATTAAGATGAGTGGCTGAAATTAAATAATGTTAAAAGAAGGGAATATTGGCGTAACCTAATATGACTTAGAAAATCCATAACTTGCACATATGATGCCCGATTGAGATGTTAATTTTTGTGATGTAGAGAGCATAGGGAGAGGTTTCCAATGAGAGAACTTACAGTTTCATTCAATAATTTTAGCATCTCCACGATTGATGAGGTTTTCTTGATGGGAAAACCTTCATGATCATTTTGGAACTTTTGGACCTCGAATTTCAATTCATTCGGTGGAATTGGATTTATAATTTTGCAAAACCTATAGTATGCATGCTTCGGAGGTGAAAAATTCATTTTGACCAGTACCCGAACTTATGAGCATAAACATTTTTTAATGAAATTTTGAGCTTCGTTCTTGCCACTACTTTACCCGAATTCAATTATGTCAACTCCTTTGACATTTGTGTTATATAGGATTTCAATATATCCACTGAAACTACGTTCATATGTCAATATATCCACTTAAAATAAGTTCATACGTCAATGGCCAAGATATATCATCCTATGAAAATAGACAACTAATGTTTGGAGCACCTAAAATTGAGTATTTGGTAGGAGTACCAATTCTTTTTTGAGAAACAATTTAGAGCCATCCTATATCTTGTAGACACTACTATCAACCCAAGTAAAGATATATGGCACTTTCATTGTCAAGGTTAGTCAAAGAACTAAGAGGCACAAAAAATACATGCAAATATGATCAACATAATAAAAACTACTTGCAACACACACAAATTTTATAAGAACTCAATCATCATTGCAACATGATATAATTGAAAAAAATAGGGAACTGGGCATCGGTCATCTATTCAAACAAGAAATTATTAATTTTTAGAAATCAATATAACGTGGCTAATGGGCACACCAATCAAAAGATTTGAGTTGGAAATTTTTAGGAGGGTCCCCAAGCTAGTTTGCTTGGTGAAGGTGTTGAGGCTTCAACATATATGATGCCACATAACTTACCCATGGTGGGTGTAATACCTTGGTTTTGATTCCCCAGATTAATAACACATTTTTTTTTTATTCATGCAAGGTCAGAGTGCTTATAAATTTGAAAGGTCGGAGTGCCTAGAAATGTAATACTTTGAATATATTAATAAAATAATCGTTGGTTGCAAGACTGACAAGGAAAAAGATAGGGGGCTAAAGGGACTAAGTATTTTTATTATTATTTTATTCACCCATCTTGGATTTAGTTGGGAAAAGTGGTTACATGAGTTTCTTGGGGAAGTCCATGTGGTGCTTTATTGAATGTAATTATATAAAACCCTCTTTTGGGTTGCTTGGGTGTTTATCACTCATTTCATCATTCCTCAATTCATTGCTATTCATTCCTCATTCGTTCTTTCTCTTGATCTAGGCATGGGAAATGAATTATGGGAAGAGAAGAGAAGAGACATTGCTTGTTGGCTGTAAGTAATTGTTGATTATTCCATAAAGAAATGGATGTCGGTGATAATGAGAAGGATGTGAGTTGTGAAAGAACTGCCCACAACTGAGAATCCTTGGAGTTTATAGTATCGATATTTTTTGACCAGTAGCATTGGAGCCCTGGAAAAGAATTGGAACAACCTGAGAGACTTCATTGTAGAAAAATGGGTTGATTTCTTTGGATCGTGTAGACTGAAGTGGAAGAGAGTTGGTAAATTAGGATTGTTGTGTGGTTGGGAAAATCGTGAGATCCTGTCCTTGTGAATTCATAGCCCTGACTCAGGGTGACATGTTGTTGGGTGGAACGTTCGATGTCTGCAACTAGTTGGTGAATGTTTATTTAAAAATATAAGTGCTCTTTGTGTTTTCTATGTAGTTTATATTATGTTGTGTATTTATTATATCTAAGATATGTGTTTATATCATGCATGTTTTCTGTTAATGCTATGCATAACATGTTATGGTTTTCTTTTATAGTTTATCATGTTCTTGTTAATTACTTGCATTAGTTTCATGCTTATTGATTTAAAGAATGGTAACAAAAATTTGAATTTTCCCAAGAAGGTGAATTTAGAGGTACCCGGGTCGATGGGTATGTCACATATTGGTATCAGAGAAAATCTCTTCATTTTTTTGATACTGGGTACATGACACATTGGTATCAAAGCATGTTTTTTTTTGTTTTTCTGATACCGTGTATCTTGCAGCAAGGTAGAGTCCACCTGAATTCTAGGAACATAAAATGGGGTAGCATGGTCTAATGGTGAATAAGGATGGTGATTATCAGATTAAACCTTATCTAGAATGAAAATGCTTCTATTTTGAGGAAAATGTATCACCTGAAAGAGCACAGACACCACAACATTCATAACAAAGAAATATCCACACCCAAGAAGCATATTGAAGTCTAATGGGCCATTCACCACTATCATATCGACCATAATAGTATTCCCACCTAACATAATGGGAAACTGAGGAATAATACCCAAATATGCGCTAGGTCCTCCATAAAAATACAACAATTGAATAGGAGCTAAGCTGGGGAGAAGTGATATATTTCCAAGATAGGAAGGATAAAATTATTGTAGAGACTTTGTCATCTATTATACATTAGTCAATGGTTTTTGAATAACATTTAATCCTTATTTAGAAGGGTGAAAAAGAAGGAAGGTGAAGCTTAACAAGACTATTCCAATTGAAGCAAACACTTCTATAACTTGGAGGGAGCTTGCTTGAGGTGAGTGGAATGCCCCCTTGTTTAGAAGGTTTTGAATTGGTAGTGAAGAAAACATGTGTGGTATACACATCACTCTTCAAAATAGGAGTGGGATCAATCGAACATTGCATCAGTTCAACCACTTCATCAACCGATGGTTGAGTATGTTACTGAGATACCAAAGGTGGTTTCAGAGTAGAAGAGCCTTTAGACATAGACCACACTCTTTTTATCACTCTAGAATAAGAGGACATAGATGAGTAAGGTGATATCCCTTGCAAACTTTACAAGGGAAGTTAGGTTTGTGTCTTGCTCTTCTATATTTCTCAGCAATATCAATGCCCCCAACATGACTTGCAGTGGCTGGTTTCTTTCCCCCAACATGACTTGTAGTGTATGGTTTCTTGTCTCGAACATGACTTGCAGTGGTCGGTGACATGTCTCCAACATGAATTGCGATAGCTGGCGACTTCTCCCTTTGTATTCACTTCTTCTTATTCTTCCTCTTTTTATTCATTTTATACTTATGGTTACTAGGGGGTGGAATTTTTTTAGAAGAGAAAGGAGGATGAATAGAGTTTACTGGAAAATAAATTTTAGGAGAATTTGGAATATTTATAGTGGACATCATCCAAATTGACAGACCCATGGACAACCTAGGAATATTCAATATTTCCATAAAAAGTGTTTAAATATGATTGTCATTGGACCAAAACCTGCATGCATTAATCTCCACCGCAACCGCTAGGGTTAAGATCTATGAGAGGGGGTTAAACCATGTCAAGAAAATTGTGGGAAGTGTTGAACCCAATGTCCAACAATCTCCCCCCCAATGTGTTTCGGGCGATTTTCGAACTCTAGACCTATCACTCTGATACCATTTATTGGAATATTCACTAATATTGAGAAGGGTGGTGAATCAATATTGGGCACTTTTTACCACTTTTAATCACAATATGTAAGCATTTAAGATATCGACAATTTATCACTTATGATTGCATTCAAGATACCATAAACATATAACCACAAATACACAGTACACAAGAATTTTACATGGAAACCCTAATGGGAGAAAACCACAAAATGATTTCTTATATATCGGAAGATTACATTCATAGGAAGCACCAACTTCCAAAGTTCTCCAATACCAATTGGAAAAAGGAATTGACCCACTAATTTATAGCCTCCAATCTGAAGGAAGCTACAAATCCCTAGATTCTTTAGCTCCAACTGGAAGGAGGCTTCAACCCCCTAGTTTACAGGAACCAACCTGAATGAAGCTACAACTCCATTTCCTTTCCCCTTGCTTCCTTCCTTGAATATAAATAAGAGAATCAACCTGTCACTACTGCTATCACTCATACTGATATATCATCATCATCAAAACTTTTACAACCACATAAAATTCATGCCAATATTTTCAAGAATATCCGAGTCCCAAATCATGTTCTCAAAAACACTATGATACACATCAAACCATGTGCCAAAACATCCAAGATGTTCCTCAAAGAATATACCATGCCTTAAAGCATATAACCAAAATATGCCTTAAAGATATTGAATATGTACCTCAACCACGTGTCAATACCTCCAATATATGCCTTAGGCATATGCCATAACATACAAGATACAAGCCTCAAAATATATAAAATAACATACCTTTCAACATGTGAACAACCTGGTGCATGAGATATCAAATATTCCTACCTTCCTCATCTATAGCATCAAGAATAATACCTTCCTCAAAACTTTATCACATATACATGATTCATACATTGTCAACCTGCAAACACCCACACTTTTCTTCACTGCAATCTATGTATACCCTATACATGATTGATTTATCTTCAAATGATGTAAATACACGCTTCACCCTTTTGCAAACCGCGTATAACCTTAGAAAACTGGTATGGTCACCTCCATACACTTCGCTCTCCTCGACCTCCTTTCTCTTAAGCTAGATTCACCACCTTGCAGACTTTTCCTTTGCTGAGATCACCAATCCTCCTAGCACAAGTGCATACTCACTTATTCTAGTTCCATTCCACTCACACACACACAC
>WSFP011393547.1:0-27684 GCA_009831015.1 Picea engelmannii
ATTTTGGTTGTGATACATGTTGAGTACATGGTTGAGACAACTAGTTGATGAGTTTGCACACATACATGAGGTGTATAGTTGATGATGTTGGTACATATTGATGAGTCATAGTTGATGAGTAGTTGACACATGATTGTTACATACTTCGTACATGGTTGGATGCACTTGTTCATGGTACAAGTTGATTACAGGTTGGTGCATGGTTGATGCACTTGTTTATGGTACAGGTTGATTACAGGTTGGTGCATGGTTGATGCACTTGTTTATGGTATAGGTTGATTACAGGTTGAGTTACAGGTTGATGCATGGTTCAGATTTATTGGTACAAGTTTACAATGGTATATCTCACAGTGATAGTGTGATAGTGGTTCCATCATTCTACTTCTACTTCAGGGTGGCAGGACGGGGCAAGGACAAGTGGTTGTAGCCACCTTCTGGTTGTAGCCGGAGAACATTGGGGGTTGTAGCCTCCTTCTGGTTGTAGCCAGAGAGTTGGGGAGTTGGAGCTTCCCTCAAGTTGTAGCCTAAGAAACTAGGGGGTTGGATCCTCCTTCCAGTTGCAGCTGGAAAAAAAAGGAAGTTGGCGCTTCCAATGAATGTAATTATTCAAGATATATAAGAAAAAGCATTCTGTGGTTTTCTCCGGATTTGGGTTTCCACGTAAAACACTGTTGTACTGTGTATATGTGTGATTGTTTATTTCTTACTGCTCATTATTGGATAATAATTCTACATTGATATAACATTTGAAGAAAAAGGATTATAATTACGTTATTACTGATTGACCCCCCCTCTCATTAATCCAACAAGGAGAACTCGTACTCTGGGAGGAAACAAGTAGAATATGAGTGAGTAAAGGAAGACTGAACACCTGAAGTCCCGAAGTGAATCTGGACCATCCATCTCAAATAAACAAGAACTATGAAATAAGATAATGCTTGGTGAAGATTTGTTTTAATTGGAACCTATGGGATAAATTGTATTTTTGATACATGTTAATGTCTTGAAATGATATTTTAAGTATTGAACTTCTTGTAGAGGATTATTCATTGAGTAATTTTTTTTCCCTTTGTTTTTATTATTTCACTTGTCTTTCATTTTTTTTCCACCAGCCAAGGAGGACCCTCATCCATATCATTTTTCCAACCCCAACCATGCTCTTGTCTTGGTAGAACCAACCCTCTAACTGACCAACAAAAAGTTAAAAATAAACCATGCTCTCGTAGGTGGCTTAATGTTTCCCTTTAGCAATCAGGTGCAGACCTTAGGACCAACATCTTCTGGCGCCACTGCCGGGGAACAAAGGGACATAATATCTTTCCCTGGGAGAACGAAAACGATCAAATCTAATCTTTGATGGTGAAAAAATACCAGACACATTCAGACTGCATATCATTCACCTGACGACTCCATGGTTAAAGAATATAGTGGTGACTCCACAGTTTTAAGAAGTCATATTTTCTGATGGAATCCATATTGGCTCAGAGGTTCGCTCCTTTCAATTTCTCTGTTTTTCCTAGTTTTCCAAATGTTGTTCCTACTATATATGAGTGGGGTTATTTCTTGCCTAGATTTAGAGAACATAGAGATGATAACCCTGCTGAGAATTTGCTTGAGCTTCATGAACTCATGCATTAGTGGGGAATACATCATGAGGATGTATTAATGAATATGTTCATGTACTCATTAGAGGGATATTATCATGAGTGGTATCGGTCCTTGTCCCCTGGTAGCATCTCCTCCTTGGAACAACTCCATGCTACATTTAGTAAGAATTGTAAAAGGTTTTTTCGATCGGATTTACTTTTTGAAAACTGTTGTGAAAAATTTGGATCTCATATTCCACAGTCACTTATTAGTTCTTCTAGTAGTGAAAATAAAATGGAATTTTCCGTCGAGGAAGTGGAGGAATATTTGGTTACATATGAATATTATTCTTATCCTTTTATTCAAAAAGATGATGTTGGGAATTACATTGATGATGAAATTGATGATAACAAGGCTTTGGATACATCTTGCATTATTCTAGGTGACTCAGTTAGTCATTTTTATGATACATCTGTTGTTTTATGTTCTCATAAATATTTGATTAACTATGAGTAAAGTGATGTTGAAGGTCACGAGCAATTGTTTCCCCTTCCTTCTGAAATTGTTGAGCAACAGGAAATCTATAAGTCTGACGATGAAATTATGGAGCTAGAACGAGGAAAAACTAGAAATGCAGAAGACATACCCATTCATTTCAAACAATAAAATGAGCAGTATCAAGAGTATTTTTCTACCCTTTCTGGTTTTGAATCACATGACTTTCATGATCTACTTCAATGAGGACAGGAACAACTCTATATTGTTTATAATGCATATCTTACACAACAACAACTTTGTCCTCTCAACTGGTTGGAGACTTTTCATGAGTTTCAATATCCAATAGCGAGATGGATGGATTATTATTTTTCCAAAATCCCAAAGGATGAAAGTTTTAGCATGATCATCATTTGCAACTGTAAGTACCAGATGCATGCCAACCTTTTGTCGCATTTGATATATCCTCTTTGGATTATTCTAAATAGTGGCATGCACAAAGTTACAGTTCTCAGTCAAAAGTTTTCTCAGTTTCATTGGAAGTGGAATTACACATGATTGAGTTGGTTTTCAGCTGAATAGAGTAGGTAGTAGGAGAATAAGCTCATAGTTCGAGTATTTCTAATTTTTAGTTTGCAGATTATTTTTTAGTGTGTTGGTTTTCAGTAGCTTTTTTGAATAAGAGATTCCATAGCCCAACAAAGGCACTAGACCATCCATCTCAAATCAACAAGAATCGTGAAAACATCTAATTCTTGGTGAAGATTTGTTTTTACTGCAACCCATGGGAGAAATTGCGTTTTTGATACATGTTAATGTCCTGAAATGATATTTGAGTATTGAACTTCTTGCAGTGGATTATTCATTGAGTAATTTGTTGTTTCCATTTGTTTTTATTATTTCACTTGTCTCACATTTGTGTGCCACCAGCCAAGGAGGACCCTCATCCATACCATTTTTCCAACCTCAACCATGCTCTTGTCTTGGTAGAAGAAACCCTCTAACTGACCAAAAAAAAACAAAAAACAACCATGCTCTTGTCTTGGTAGAAACAACCCTCTAACTGACAAAAATAAATAAAAAAACAACCATGCTCTTGTAGGTGTCCTAGCGTTTCCCTTTAGCAGTCAGGTGAAAACCTTAGGACCAATATCTTCTGGCACCGTTGCTGAGGAACCTAGTAACAAAATATCTTTCCCTGGGAGAATGACAATGATTAGAAATGATCTTTGATGGTGAACAAAGAACAGACACTTTCATACTGCATATCATTCACATGACAACTCCATGGTTAAAGAATCTAATGGTGACTCCATAGTTTTAAGAATTCATATTTTCATATGAAATTCATCTTGGCTCGAAGGTTTTCTCCTTTCAATTTCTCTGTTTTTCCTGGTTTTCCAAATGTTCTTCCTACTATAGATGAGTGGGGTGATTTCTTTCCCATATTTAGAGAACATAGAGATGACAACCCTGCTAAGAATTTGCTTGAGTTTCATGAACTCATGCATCAATGGGGAATACATCGTGAGTATGTATTAATCAAGATGTTCATGTACTCATTAGAGGGATATTCTCGTGAGTGGTATCTATCCTTGCCCCCTGCTAGCATCTCCTCCATGGAACAGTTCCATATTGCATTCAATAAGAATTGTAAAAGGTTTTTTCCAGTTGATTTACTTTTTGAAATTTTTTGTGAAGAATTTGGATCTCATACTCGACAGTCACTTATTAGTTCTTCTAGTAGTGAAAATAAAAGGGGTTTTTCTGTTGAGGAAGTGGAGGAAGATTTGGTTACATATGAGTCTTCTTCTGAACCTTTTATTCAAAAAGATGATGTTGGGAATTACATTAATGATGAAAATGATGAGAACAAGGCTTTGGATACATCTTGCATTATTCTAGGTGACTTAGTTAGTCATTGTTATGATACATCTGTGGTTTTATGTTCTCATAAATATTTAATTAACTATGAGGAAAGTGATTTTGAAGGTCACGAGCAAGTTTTTCCCCTTCCTTATGAAATTGTTGAGCAACAAGAAATCTATAAGTCTCAAGATGACATTTTGGAGCTAGAACGAGGAAAATCCAGCAATGCAAAAGACATACCCATTCACTTAAAACAACAAGATGAGAAGTATCAAGAGTATTTTGTTTCCCTTTATGGTTGTGAATCACATGACTTTCATGAGTCATTTCAACGAGGACATGAGAAACCCAGTGTTGTTTATAATTCATATCTTACACAACAAAATAAATTTCCTCTCAACCGGTTGGAGGATTTTTATGATTTTCAAGATCCAATAGCGAGATGGATGGATTCTTATTTTTCCAAAATCGCAAAGGTTGAAAGTTTTAGCATGATCATCATTTGCAACTGTAAGTACCAGATGCTTGCCAACTTTTTGTCGCATTTGATATATCCTATTTGGATTATTATAAACAATGACATGCACATAGTTACAGTTCTCAGTCAAATGTTTTCTTAGTTTCATTAGAAGTGGAATTACACATGATTGAGTTGGTTTTCAGCTAAATAGAGTAGGTAGTAGGAGAATAAGCTCATAGTTTGAGCATTTTTAATTTTTAGTTCGCAGATTGTTTTTCAGAGTGTTGGTTTTCAGTATCTTTTTTGAGTAAGAGATTCCATAGCCCAACAAAGGCACTGGACCATCCATCTCAAATAAAAAATAACCATGAAGACAACTAATGCTTGGTGAAGATTTGTTTTTATTGCAACCTGTGGGATAAATTGCATTTTTGATACATGTTAATGTCTTGAAATGATATTTTAAGTATTGAACTTCTTGCAGTGGATTATTCATTGAGTAATTTGTTGTTTCCATTTGTTTTTATTATTTCACTTGTCTCACATTTGTGTGCCACCAACCAAGGAGGACCCTCATCCATATCATTTTTCCAACCCCAACCATGCTCTTGTCTTGGTAGAACCAACCCTCTAACTGACAAAACAAAAATTAAAAATCAACCATGCTCTTGTAGGTGGCCTAGCATTTCCATTTAGCATTCAGGTGCAGACCTTAGGACCAACATCTTTTGGCACTACTTCTAGGGAACGATGTAACAAAATATATTTCCTTGGGAGAATGAAAATGATCATATATGATCTTTGATCGTGAACAAAGAGCATACACATTCAGACTACATATCATTCACCTGACAACTCCATGGTTAAAGAATCCAATGGTGACTCCACAGTTTTAAGAAGTCATATTTTCAAATGGAATCCATCTTGGCTCGGAGGTTTTCTCATTTTAATTTCTCCATTTTTCCTAGTTTTCCAATTGTTATTCCTACTACAGATGAGTGGGGTGATTTGTTTCCCATATTTATAGAACATAGAGATGACAACCTTGCTGAGAATTTGCTTGAGTTTCATGAACTCATGCATTAGTGGGGAACACATCATGAGGATGTATTAATGAAGATTTTCATGTACTCATTAGAGGGAGATTCTCGTGAGTGGTATCGATCCTTGCCCCCCTTCTAGCATCTCCTCCATGGAATAGTTCCATGTTTCATTCAATAAGAATTGTAAAAGGTTTCTTCCATCTGATTTAATTTTTGAAAACTGTTGTGAAGAATTTGGATATTGTATTCGAAAGTCACTTGTTAGTTCTTCTAGTATTGAAAATAAAAAGGATTTTTCCGTTGAGGAAGTGGAGGAACATTTGGTTACATATGAGTCTTGTTCTGATCCTTTTATTCAAAAAGATGGTGTTGGGAATTACATTAATGATGAAATTGTTGAGAACAAGGATTTGGATACATCTTGCATTATTCTAGGTGACTCAGTTAGTCATTGTTATGATACATCTGTTGTTTTATGTTCTCAAAAATATTTGATTAACTATGAGGAAAGTGATGTTGAAGGTCACAAGAAAGTTTTTCCCCTTCCTTCTGAAATTGTTGAGCAACATAAAATCTATAATTCTGATGATGGAATTCTAGAGCTAGAACGAGGAAAATGAAACAATGCAGAAGACATACCCATTCATTTCAAACAACAATATGAGCAGTATCATGAGTATTTTGTTTCCCTTTATGGTTGTGAATCAAATGAATTTCATAAGTCATTTCAACGAGGACATGAGAAACTCAGTCTTGTTTATAATGCATATCTTACAAAACAACAACTTTGTCCTCTCAACCAGTTGGAGGTTTTTCATGAGTTTCAATATCCAATAGCGAGATGGATGGATTCTTATTTTTCCAAAATCCCAAAGGTTGAAAGTTTTAGCATGATCATCATTTGCAACTGTAAGTATCAGATGCCTGCCAATGTTTTGTCGCATTTGATATATCCTCTTTGGATTATTCTAAACAATGACATGCACAGAGTTAAGGTTCTCAATCAAATGTTTTCTCAGTTTCATTGGAAGTGGAATTACACATGATTGAGTTGGTTTTTAGCTGAATATAGTAGGTAGTAGGAGAATAAGCTCATAGTCAAGAATTTTTAATTTTTAGTTCATAGATTGTTTTCAGTGTGTTGGTTTTCAGTAGCTTGTTCAAATAAGAGATTCCATATCCCTATAAAGGCATTGGGGTTTACCTATATTTTCAAGTTTTAGTAAAGAATCCATAGCCCAACAAAGGCACTGGGGTTAGCTTCAGTGTTAATTTTCATAGGTACATGGCTGGAAGACAGAACAAAGGTAAGAAAAGGGAGGTGAGGGGAAAGTTATTAAATTCAAAGGAACTGATCTGTTGTCCTTAGAACCTCGTAGGGAAGTTCTATCCCTGATTGGAAAGAATGTTGTAACCTAGGTCTACACCCTTGCCTCTCCTATTCCTTCGTCAGATTTTTCCTTATGATGGATAAAGTCGGTTTCCCATCTTTTCAATGACCCGGTTTTCCTTATTGGATTGCTTGACTGATTATTTGCACCGAATTATTTCTATTTTCCTTGAAAGACAATTTCATGTCTGATTTGAGTTTGAAATACTTGTCATCATGCTTTCCACTTATTGAGCATGCAACAGGACCACCAAAACTTTCATGTGTGCAGGAGACATCCAGGACCGCCAATTCCTTTGTAAGATCAGTAAGCTCCCGCGGTTTTGACAGCGAATTAGAGCAATCTATGTTTGGATTGAAATACAAGAAAACAAATGAGTTGGATTTTCAGCCGTCAAATTAAGAAATATTAAGTCACGATGGTCATATTTCATTGGGATGGTGGGGATGCATTGAGGGGATTGGGAAGAAAATTAAAGTTTCTGCAAGTTCTAAGCCCGCAATCGCTCAGGATTGTTGATCTTTCTAGATCAATAGATCAACAGTGGATATCAATCCCACTATGGATGAGCATCTTCACTTTGCAGAGATCAAGAAGGAAATTAAATACAGAGCGAGTTAAGTATCCACAATCATTCTTAGCCATTGATATTCAAGCAAGGGACACATGTCAGGAGATCTCATTGTCTGGGAGGAAATAAGAAGAAGTTGAGTGAGTAAAGGAAGCTCGAATCTAGACTGTCCATCAATGAGGGCACGTGGAGGCAGATCTTTCACTTCGGAGACATAGCACTTCGGAAGGTTTGAGAAGCACTAGAGAAATAATTACCCAAAGTCCTGAAGTGAATCTTGGTCATCCATCAATGAGGACATGCAGTGAAAGATATCTGACTTCAGATATACGAAAATTCAGAGGATTGCGCAAGAAAGGAGATGAAAACTCCCGAAGCCTGAACTCTTGAAGTGAATATGGATTGTCCAAATATAGAGGCCACGTGGAGGAAGATATTTCAATTTGGATATATGACATTCCAGAGGATTTTAAGAACTATGCATTGAAAACTCCCGAAGCTAGAACACCCGAAGTCCCAAAGTGAATCTAGACTGGCCATCAATGAGAACACACAGAGGAAGATCTTTCACTTTGGATATACAACACTTTGGAGGATTGTAACAACTATGCATTGAATAGGACTGAAGCCCGAACTCCTGAAGTAATTGTGGACCATTGATCTCAAATAAACAAGAACCATTGATCTTTATAGCAAGTAAGAAAGGAATATCATTCGAAGTACCGAGAGACCTCAATGTCACTCCAGGCCTGTACTACTCCAGGAGTGATACAAACTTTGCATCTAAATTGGCACCATCGTTAAATCAGATAGGGGATTTCTAATATGGCATATGGATAAAACTTTAGTAGGGTCGCTAAAGTAGCAGGGCCAACCATATCATAGATTGTGACAAGATCGACGGTCACCCTTCATTGCAGGGACGAAAAATGCTCAAACGTTAATTTTCCAGAGAGGTCCCACAATTGAAACCATGGTATAGCTTATGAGGTATGTGGAATCTTGTAATGGATTGCGGGGGTCAGAGAAGTGTGGACCCAAACCACCCTCAACAACTTTTGCAATCACGTGCTTATATGATGTCAGGTCACCACGTCACTTTGGGATATTTTCACGCTGCACATCTAGTTGTCTCCAGTGGCCTCCAACAATGCGCATGCACACCATGATCAATGTAAAACTCATCTCTATCACTTCGAATAAATTTCTTACACAATTATAGTTCATCGAGTGCATACATCAGTTCAGTCTCAGAGATAGTAGCAGTTTTTAGTTAATCAATTCCAGAAACGTTTTAGATAAAATTAATAAGTGGTATTCTATGTGTGATAAGAACCACTCTTTTTATTTATTAAGTCAAGAATGAAGTATACATTGTTGTACTCCAACAGTGTTTTAGTCAAGTTAATTATTCATTCTACAATTGTTAATGTAGATTTAAGTCTCAGTCCCAGTTGGATGAGAGTCTGTGCAACTCTGATAAATATGTAGTTTTTGTATGTTTTGAGAGGTTGGGATTTTGGCAAAGGATAGAAATACATCATACTGGTTGGACCCGTTCTATGCATGGATTAAATCTCTCTACCTGGTGAATATACTCTTGATGAAAATATTTTGTTCAAATATTCATGTGTTTTTATCTTATCTTGAATGCATTTTTTATTTGTGCAAAGTACATCTCATTTTCTTCAGCTATTGTATAACTTGTCTTTATTGATATGCAAGCTGTGAAAACAACTAATGCTTGGTGAAGATTTGTTTTTATTGCAACCTATGTGAGAAATTACATTTTTGATACATGTTTAATGTCTTGAAATGATATTTTAAGTATTGAACTTCTTGCAATGGATTATTCATTGAGTAATTTGTTGCTTCCCTTTGTTTTTATTATTTCACATGTCTATCATTTGTGTGCCACCAGCCAAGGAGGACCCTCATCTATATCATTTTTCCAACCCCAACCATTCTCTTTTCTTGGTAGAACCAACCCTCTAACTGACCAACAAAAAATTAAAAGTCAACCATTCTAAACTTGAGGTGGCCTAGCTTTTCCCTTTAGAAGTTAGGTGCATACCTTAGGACCAACAATTGCGTCAGGATTCTTGTGTGGGGACTGTGCCATGGGATGTTTTATGTTTCCTCAGACTGATGTACTAGAGTTCCCTACCTCCACTTTTCTGTGCTCTGTGCTTAAGTCAGAATGCCCAATTAGATATTCAACCAACCCTTCATGTTGTTGTGTCGACCCTGATTTAGGATGTGGTCTTGGCGTCACTTCCTCTATGTGCACGTTGGCTTTGCCATTTGTTCTTTGGGATTCTTCAGCCCTCACAGGTTTCTTTAGGTTTCCTGCGTCGTATGTTTTGTGGCCCTGTGCACCATCATGTGAATAAATTTCCATGGAAACTGTTGTTGGGGGTTGTGTTTCTTCCTCCATCATTGTAGGGCTTGCTGGTTCAACTCATGGTGAGGGAATTGCATCAACATTGACAAATTCCTCTCTCTGTGTGGTTTCCTGTTTGGCCTCCATAGTTTCATGAGGCAATCTAACACTGCTATGGGTTTTCCTCGTTGTTTGACTCGACACACCAATATTTTGTGGTGCCATCGCGAGTATTTCACACTTTTTGTTGAATGTGCTTCGACTGGTTCACACTGTGCACTTTTCTATTCGCTTGGGCTCTGCATGCTCTCTATCACTGCAAGTTTGTGATTTCACAATAAGTTGTAATTTGTCAGTGTTTCCCCTTTATATTGAAGGTTTCATCAATTATTTGAAACTTCTCAGAGAAGCTTCATTGTATGTGATTAATGCAATAAATATTTATGAGTTTGTTCCATTTAATTTTCATAAATACCATTAGTTGGCACCTTTTTGTCATAACCGTCATTTTTCACTTTTCTTACCGTTTGTCCTTTTTCTTTTGCATTGAAACTTTTTAAGTGCGTCTTACATTTCCTCTATGATTTTTCGTTAGTACATAATATTTTGCTTCCTGTTATGGATCTATTGTGCGTGGACCTTTTTCAGTTTGTCGCGCCGAGTCCACTTTTTCTATGCACCATGTTTCATAGAAATTTGTGTATTTTTTTTCTTTTCTATTTTTGTATTTATTTTTCCCTTTTTTCTCCTTTTTATTTATTTTTTTCATTTTTCTATCCTATCTTCTACTATAGTAAACTATGTACATGTCTTTCTTACTGTGCTATAATTTTTAAGTGCTAGGAGGTTGATTGTCCCTGTGTAGTTTCAATTGAATCCCATTTATCATTCATTTTAGCTATGTTACTTCCAGATCCTTTAGTTGTACAAATCCCCCATATGTGACAGTATTTACTTCATAGGGCCCTAGCCAATGCATTCTAAACTTACCAGGATGTTGAAAACATTTATTGTCATAGAGAAAGACTAAGTCTCCTTGCTTGAAACTCTTCCTCTTGATATGTCTGTCATGCCAATATTTTCCCCTTGATTTAGGTACTTCTTGGTGAAATACTTCTAGAATCCTATCCTCTTCCATCTTCGTTAGTTGGTTTACCCTTTCCATTACTACACCTATTTTTTTCATGTTGGTAATTATTGCTACACACAGATTGGGTACCAAAAATTATAATGGTACTACTGCTTCATGCCCATACACCAATCTGAAAGGTGTCTGTCCTATCAGATTCTTACATGTAGTCCTGTATACCCATAGTATTGTGGGTATTTTCAAATCCCATTCATCCCTATTGACATTGTAGATCTTTGTTAGAGAATTCTATAATATCTTATTAAATGCTTCTACTGTTCCATTTTCTTAAGGATGGTATGTTGTACTCTTTTGATGATATAATTCAAATTCCTCAATCATAGCCTTGATAATACTATTGATAAAGTGATTACTTTGGTCACTCATCAAAATCCTTGGGCAGCCAAATCTAGTGATCACTTTCTCAAACAAGAAGTGTGTTGTTTTCTCTGCGCTGCTCTTGGGCTCTAAAGATGTCCTAAAAACAACCTTAGTCTGACATTAATTTATCAACCGAGGATTCATATTCTCTTTCAAGAATGTTAGCAAAGTCTATGCAGATAGTCGTAGAGGTTTAAATCATGTAGATAATTCAGCTAAAGAAAATCTGAGTCTATCTAAATTACTGCAATAATCAAGTTCTTCACTCATTCATTAAAGACTATGAAACTAACAACTCACTCAACATAATTGTAATCTGAACAATAACACACCATGAATTAAAACATTAATCAATTTGCTAAATTCATTTACCTGAGAAACAGTAATTTAATCTGCACAACCACTTAATGAATCAATCTCTCAATGATTAATCAATCTACTGGAAAGGAATAACGAATTACTAAATATTTAAGAAGGAACAACAAATGTGAATTTAAACGAAAGGATCAAAAAATGTGAATTTGATAAAAGGAATAGTGTATGCGAAAATGAAAGGAATTCACAAGCGATAAAGTAAAATCAATTGGAAATGTAACAACAATCGATAATCTTCAATTGAAACATCTATTCTCTACAAATGAACAGCATAATCAATTCATAAAAGAATCAACACATAATTAAATCTATCTAACTTTTTTGAAAAGAAATTTGAATCACATAATTATAACAAAATTGATACGATTACAGATGAGACATCCTTCCGACTAGGCCCACGGTCTTCAGAAGATACTGCTACTAAAAACTCATTATGCAGGGATGATCAAAACAATTGAAGCTTTCATTAATTCCATAACTGATAAATCATTTACAATGGATTGTTGTACATAATGTCAACAATTAAGAGATCTGAATGTTTGGTCAAAATCCTTGGTTATCTCTCTATTGTTCACTATCCTTTATATATTACAATGAAATAAGTAAATTAAGCTATCTCGAGGATCGAGATATCCTCAGGATTACTTTTACTATTTATGAAGATTACAAGATAAAGAGTCAATCTTCCTTTAAACTATATTCTCCCTGATTTCTTCGATCTTCAATGGCCTGTGAATCTTCATGATCTTCTTAACTGTCTTCAGTTAACAAAAATTGTCCATTTTTTGCATAAATGGACAATTGTAACTCCTTCTAACTGGGTCCATGGTCTTCAGAAGATACTGCTACTAAAAACTTAGTATGCAGGGATGATCAAAACACTTGAAGCTTTCATTAATTCCATAACTGATAAATCATTTACAATGGATTGTTGTACATAGTGTCAACAATTAAGAGATCTGAATGTTTGGTCAAAATCCTTGGTTATCTCTCTATTGTTCACTATCCTTTATATATTACAATGAAATAAGTAAATTAAGCTATCTTGAGGATCGAGAGATCCTCAGAATTACTTTTACTATTTATGAAGATTACAAGATAAAGAGTCAATCTTCCTTTAAACTATTTTGTGCCTGATTTCTTCGATATTCAATGGCCTATGAATCTTCATGATCTTCTTAACTATCTTGAGTTAACAACAATTGTCCATTTCCTGCATAAAATAAAAACAATTCAAACCAAAATTCAGAAAATATCTAATATCATTCAATAATATTTCCTAAAGACTTTTTAACCATTTTCTTCCCTAATTACTTCAAATTAATCGAAAAGTCAACAAAGAATATATCACAAACCATAGTAATAAGGAGAATATTTGTACCTTTTTCTCAACTCAACATACCCCCATCTTACCTTTTTGCATGTCCTCATGCAACAAGAGAGTTATGCCTTCGAAACCCATGCTTACCTTTAAGTTATTCAAAAGAAACATCTTCCCTTTTCTTACGAATTTCATAATCACTCCGATAAATCTCTGGGGGATACCAAATAATGGGAGGACTATACCTGCATCCAATCCAGGAAGGCCCTTCATCCATGATCATTCTGGCATACCTCTCTAACCTAAAAGTTGTTGCATGAAAATTTATGAAACCAAATGGTTCCCTGTTCTTGACTTCATTTGAAGAGACATACCATCTTAATTTGGCAGTAGAAAGGGATTCTTCTTTAATCTCTCTAAAATACTTTAGAATTGAATATACAACATGCCTATGGACAGGGGATAAAGATTCCACAACCTTCTCCCTCTTCATGAATGTTGTGTGTTGCATAATGGTATCAAAGGATTTAGGAGGTTCCCCTTTGATCGATAGGTCTAGTCCATTCTCCCTTTTCATGAAAACCTTATGTGATTTATCCCACCTGGTTTGGTTTTTGGAAAAAGACAAGAATGCTTGAAACTGTATGTCCCCTGTGAAAGGATTGGGGTTCTATTTTCTGTTTTCTTCTAGGATGAAGTTGTGAAGGTATAGTTCACACAGAAAGTATTTTACTCCATCCTCTTGTTCTTTAAAACATGAAACAAAATTAGAAACCATGGTGAACTTAGGAGGTGTTCCTGCCCTAATATCTTTTATTGCTAGTAACAAATAATGTTCTAATAAAAACATGGCATAATTAGTAGCAGGGGCCCTGCAAGCTAATCTATCAGAATAAATAGAGAAAGTTTCTTTGATTTTCTCCAAAGCTCCATCGAGCTGGCCCTGTACCTTATTCACCTTTTCTCTAGCTTTGCTAAGATCAGAAAAGGTCTCATTCATAGTTTTGACATGGCTCGAAGTTGTCTGACAACTTTTTGATGTTCTCACATTGTTACCATTTCACTTCTGCATTGAGTTAGGGTTTGTTGGGATTGTTCTAGTTCTGCTTCCAACCTTTTAATAATGACATCATGTTCAGGGGAGTGAAATACTTATTCAGTCTGAACAACTATTTCTGTTGTTGTTGGAGCCTCTGTCCGAGTTTCTATTTCAATTGTTTCCAAAGGAGCATGCAATTTTGTTTGTGTTTCAACATAATTGGTGTGAATTGTCCTTCTAGGAAGTGGATTTCTTCCTTGTACTCTATCCCTCTTAGATTTATTCTTCTTATGGGATTTGTCGGCCTATTCCACTTGCTCCCTAAGTTGTCTGATTGTTTCTTTCAATCTATCAAATTTTTGTTTTAATACTTTTATTTTCTTAACCCCTTTTCTCAATATCTTGTTTTCATGCTTAAATTTTTTGATTTTGTTATTTCCTTTTACTATTGTTTCTTCCTTTTTATGAGGAATTTCAAGGCCTTCCCCACCTTGATCAACTGGTAACTACTTCCCTGTATCTTATGGGTGCTCTAGTTGTTCTAAAGGATTGTTCTGGCTGTTTTGTTCCTCTAGTAGATGGAATCTCCATATCAATAAGATCAAAGACAAGGTTTGAATAAGAAGAATTTGGTGCTTGGGGTTCTCCAGACCTATCAATATCTTTGGTAAGTGATATCCCTAAATTTCCCAATACTTGGGCCATCTCTTCTTCATAAATTCTGAAGAAATCATTATGTTGTTATGCTGGGATTTCATGTGATGGTTGTTCTATCTGTACAATTTCCTGAGTGCTTTCAGGTTGTACTGTATTTTTACCCCCCCCCTTCTTTTTAAAGTGGAGGTTTCAGGAACATAAATTTTTCTTTGTCTCTTCTTCTTTGATGTTCCTACCTATATGCTCTGTGTTTCTACCAACTGAATGAGGTATGATTTCATTTCAGGTTGGGGTACTGGAATTTCAATTTGGGCATTATCCCCTTTTGTCTGGGCTGCCTCAATTCCCTATGGGGGAATTTCATGGTGGATTTCAGGTTGCTCAATTTGTAAGGGACTATCGAGCTCAATTAAGTCTCCCCAAGTTATTTGTGTATGGTTTAAGGCCATTTTTACTATCAATTTTACTAACTCATTATGACTAATTACATTAGTAGGGTATTTGGATTTCTGGGTCCTTCTGACGACTTCATGCAACATGGTATTAAAAAACAATGGTAGATTTATCACTGAACTTTGTTTTAATACTACTATCAACTTGAGGTGGTGAGGCCTCACCACATCATATCGTTCGTCGCATGTGATATATATATGTATCAATCCTTCTAGTTCTCTCCATGGTTTGCTGAGAGCAGAGGGGTTGAGGCCTTTCCCCTTTTTGTCTAATTCTTCTCTTGGTTCTGCGAAGGACTCCCCAACCTCCGTGAGTGTTTTGTATTTCTCGGTCCACTATGTTCTTTCATTTGGGAGTCCTGTTACCTCATCTATAATTGCATCAGTAGCCAGTATTTGTATTCCTTGAATTACTGAGACTCCTCTCTGTAAGTTTTGGGAAAATACTAGCGTGACATTTACATCGAATCCCTGTAGTCTATTAAAGTATTTCATCCATCCCAAACGGTGTAAATTTTCCCTTTCTTGGTCGGTTACTTGCAACAATATGGGCTCGTGGTGGATGCTTTAGCCTCCCATGTCTTCTGTAAAAAAATCATCACAACTATCGTTCCCAACTGCAAACTTACTTAGACCAGCCTGTGAGAAAATATTACTAAAAATGGTAAAAATTATAGAACAACAATGGTATATAGAAATACAATTTTTCCCATTAATTGTAATCATTATGGTCTATCAATAATCATGTAGAAGATCTACCCCCTAATAAATGAAAAGGTCAACCTCGATCGTCGATATGTGTGAGCGTAATGATGGCGGTCAGTCAAGTGAGGGATAATTATTGTGTTTCTGTCGTTGGGAGAATGACCATTAATAAATTTCAAAGCATTTAAATTTTAATCATGAATGATAATCACAACTTTTGTGGGAAGTACAAGTTCAAATACCAATGTTCAAAATATGTTAAGGAATAATATTCCAAGTAGTCTAAATTTGTTTACGTTTTATAAATATTCCACATGAAATAACTTTATTACTTTCCTTTGTGTTGAGTATAACTGGAATGATAGCCTCTTTTTTAAGAAAGGAAGTCTAGGAACACAAAAAAAACTTAGCGTATAGAAAATAAACTTCAATTCCATAGGCAGAGCCACTGCTTCCAACAGGCATCCATAGCCTCGACAAGGTTTCCTTTTAACCCATAGATGAGCCAATATCCTCAATAAATAGTTTGAATCATATTTTCCCAAAAAAGGCCACTATCCTGGTTTGGTAGCCAGATAACGATAATGCCACTCACTAGATCGTAACCTAAGTGAATAAGTTAGCTCGTGATGAGACCTCTTGTCCTTTGACGCTAAATGCCAAAGGCCATTGCCCTGGTGTGGTAGCCATAGTGGGAATGCCACTTATGTTAATCTCTTATGATCATGGTAGGTTGTCTCATGATGAGACCCCCTATCCTTTTTGGGAGAAGGTTATTTTCTTTATTTTTCTTTATTTATTTTATTATTATTTCCCCCTTTTTTTTTTTTAGGCTTTATTAAGGGAGGCTCATCTACTCTTTAAGAGTGTGGGATGGCATAAGAAGTGTAAGAATTCCCAGTAAAAATGTTCCTTAGACTCCTTATTATGATGTGAAGTAAAATTGTCATTCAAGTATATGTATATATAGGGGAAAGAAATGAATTATGGTGGTTAAGAATTATGAACAATATTAAGACAATTCGGAAAAATCAATCCATGAATAATTTGATAAGGTATGCTAGATATTCCTCAAAAGAAAATGATAGATCATTACCATGATGATTAGAAGTAATGTTGTTGAAAATTAGTTAGTGAATTTCTTACCTTACCCAAAGGAGTGGCTAAACATATCAGAAGGACATGTTGTTGGTGAAAAATCGTTACTTTCAAAGGAAAGGAACAACAATAGGAACAACCACAAAAAGGAACAACAACTGTTTCTTTCGAATGAACAATGCTATCTGAAAAAAAGGAACAACAATCAGGACAAAGGGAACGACAATTGTTACATTTGAATGAATGATATGACTCACAAAAAGGAATGAAAATTGCAACAAAGGGAACAATAGTTGTTATGTTCAAATGAATGACACTACCCGTAAAGGGAACAAAAATTGCAACAAAGGGAACGACGGTTGTTATGTTCAAATGAACGAAACTACCCACAAAGGGAATGGAAATTGTTATGTTCAAATGAACGACACTACCCGTAAAGGGAACAACAATCACAACAAATGGAATGACAATTGTTGCGTTTGAATGATCAACAATGATGATGTTCAAATTTTAACCATCTAATTAAGTAATTGGATACCTCCCACAAAAATATTTGTTTTAGTGAATCTAGGATTGATTAGTCATCAACTAAATTTATTTAATTTTTATGGTTAGTTTTATTCAATGATCAAAGTATTGGATGGTTTGTTAGTGTCATGCATTCATTTTCTATTTACTACAATTGTGCATTCTTTTAGTGCAGTCACCTGACTTTTTACTGCGGAACATGACATATTCATCTCTTGTGTAAAACATGGTTTATATTCAATGGATTCTTCAAAGTGAGACAGGAGAAATTTGAATTTTGAATAAGGAACAAAAAAGAGTGCTAATTATATTCATTACAGTCATCTTTTCTAGTTTTTATTCTCCAAAGCTCTTTATAGTGACTTTCCTAGAAAGTAAAAACATAAAAACTCAATCAAATATTTAAAGAAAATTACATGCAATATGTGCAGTACTGGAAAGACAACAATTTCATGGAACTGAAGTTGTTGGGTTACCTTCCCATCCATCTAAAATACGAACAGTAGGATCATTACTTACTTCTTGGCAAAAGGATTCTTTTGAAAGCGGTTGATGGTAGAGTCGTAGCCGATGTCCATTTACCAGAAAAGGAGAACTAGACTCGTCAATGGTAACTAAAGTGACAGTGCCATTGTCATGAACTTCATTTATTTTGTATAGTCCCAACCACCTTGTCTGCAATTTTCCAGGAAAATCCTGAAATCTGGAATCATAGAGAATTTCCCAATCAGCTTTCTGGAAGGATTTCTTATTGATATGCTTATTGTGCTAGCTAGCTCTCAGCTACTGAATAACAGTTGTGCATTTAAGGGAGAACATGAGTGCTTCATATGACTCATTGAGTTGTTGTAATAGCTGTGTGTGTGCCTCTGTAAGATCCAGTCCAATTTCCTGGGCCATTATTAGAGTCTTCATCTCAAATTCAATTGGAAAGATAGGTTCTTTCCCAAAGAATATATGATAAGGAGAGTAGCCATTAGTGTTACACCATGTTGTGCGATAGGCCCATAAGGAATTTGTAAGCTCGACTACCCAATTTTGATGGTTTGTCGAAACTGTTTTTGTCAATATTGCCTCCAAGACTTTATTGGTACTTTACACTTGTCTGTTTGCCTATGGGTGGTATGGGAGGTAACTCTGTGTTTAATGTGATAATTGTGCAGAGTGGCCGAGATTTTATGTGATGTAAATTGTGACCCTCTATTAGTGATTACTTCCCTGGGTAATACATAGCATGCAAATAATTCCAAGAGAAACTTAATGACTTCTTCCTCAATTGTGTTTGGCAAGGGTACTGCTTCTACCCACTTGATCATATAGTCTGTTGCAACTAGTATATAAGCTTTCTAGTTTGATTTTGGGTTGAAGGGGGCAACAAAATCTAATGCCCATCTCTGGAAAGGTTCCACTACCACTCATAGTTGTAGGGGAATTTCATCATCTTGGCCTAGTCAGCCCATCCTTTGACAGTTGTCACAGGCCTAGACATATTTATTTGCATCTTTCAATATTGAGGGACAATAGTATCCCATATATAAAACCTTATGCCTAGTCCTATGATCTTAAAAATGTCTACCACAGATGCTCACCATGACCCACCTTCAAGACATCGTAAATTTCATCATCTCTGACACATCTTCGGATATGAATATCAGACCCTGTGTGGAAACGATATCCACTAATGCAGGTGAACCGTGCACTGCACTGAATGATTAATTTTCTTTCTCTTGATGATAGGTGTGCTGGTAGTTTACCAGTTGCCAGATAATTTTCCACATCAGTGTACCAAGGCATCTTAATAGTGACAACGAACAAGTGTTCGTCTAGAAATTGGTCTTCAACTGTCAAAGAGTTATCTGTTTTGGGTATGCGAGACAAGAAATATGCAACAAGATTCTCTCTTCCGTGCTGATCCTTAATGGTGATATTGAATTCCTGCAATAGAAACAATCACCAAGTAACCTGTCCATTAGTAATTGGTTTGTTAGATAAATATTTAATAGCAGAATGATCAATATACAAAATAACTGGATATCCTGTTATATAGTGGCGAAATTTATTAATAGCATGTATAACGACTAAAAATTCTTTTTTTGTTACTGTGTAATTTAATTTGGCAGGAGTAAGATTTTTTATAATAAAATAAATAGCATAAGGTTTCTTGTTTTCTTCATGTCCAAGGATAGTGCCTATGGAGATATCCAATGCATTTGAAGAGATGTGAAATGGTAATTTCCAGTTTCATCCTCTCATCACCGATGTTGTTGAAACCAACCTTTTGAGCTCTGCAAATGCAACATCACACTTATGAGACCACTAAAATTCCACATTACCAGTTATAGCATGTAAAGGTCCAACTATTATTGAAAAAAATTCTATGAATCTTCAATAATATCCTGCACAACCAAGGAAACTACGTACCTCAGTTTGTGTATGAGGTGTAGCCAGATTAAGGATTACCTCTATTTTTGGTGGGTCTACCTTGATTCCATCTGCAGAAACATAGTGTCCTAGTACCACACCTTCATTCATCATCATATGACATTTCTCGTGACTCAAACATAGCCTGGTAGAAATGCATCATTCTAGTACCTTCTCTAGATTGCTTAAATCTTGATCAAATGCAATGCCATAAGGGGTAAAATCATCCATTTAAACTTCAAGTCCTTCATTAATCAAATGAGAAAATATTCTTAAAATAGCTCTTTGGAATGTAGTTGGAGCATTACATAATCTAAAGGGAAATACTCAATATGCAAAGGTACCCCATGGACATGTAAATGTAGTTTTATCCTAGTCTTCCGGAGTAATCTGAATCTGATTATAACTGCTAAATCCATCTAGGAAGGAGAAAAATTGCTTCACTGCTAAAGTATCAAGGAGTTGATCAACAAAAGGTAAGGGAAACTGGTCCTTCTAGGTAGATTTATTGATTTCTCTATAGTCTACATAGATTCACCATTTACCATTCTTTTTAGGGATGATTACTAGTGGAGAGACTCACCGACTGTCTGAAATAGTATATATGAAATCTACATCCAACAATTTATGTAATTCCTCTTTAACAACGTCCCTGATATGAAGATTCAATCTTCGTTGGGGTTGTTAGATGGGTCGGGCATCTTTTTCAATATAAATATGATGTGTACAGAGTTGGGGATCAATTCTCTTCATGTCGAGATACTCCCAAGAAAAATCCTACTGATATTTAGAAAGGATCTGAATAAATTTTTGTTTTTGTTGCTCATTCAAATTGGAATTAATATTCATAAATATTCCTAGTGTGATTTCAACTGAAATGTTCTTATGGACAACAATAGTGGGAATTTTTTTCTCCATCAATTCTTCCAAAGAATCTCCCTGTGCTTCATTATCTAAATTTTTTTTTATCATTTGACATGTTGGCTTGCTTACCACAGTTGGGATATTAATGAAGTTGTTGACCACATCATATTCTAGTTGATTTTTTATCCTAAGAGCTTCTTTCATTTTGAGAGGAGATCATACATTTTCTTCTATATATCCAGGTGGTTGCAACTGTTGATGTATGATAGGAAGACTTGGTTTAGATGGAGGATACAGGATAAGGTTCTTTATAACACTTCCTCTAGCAATTTTCATGTTGCCTGTGTGACATCCTATGTATGCATCTTCTATTTCTAGCCACGGTCATCCCAATATCAATGGGTTTCCATTGAGTATACTTCTTGGGTTGATATCTAGGAAATCAGTTGGGCATTCCCAAGAATCGACCGATATTTCTATGTCTTGTAATGTGCCAACTAGTTTAACCACTAATATATCAACCAATTCTAACATAGTTGAAGTAGGTTTGAAGGAGGTGATACCCAGGATATTACAGGTCTTTATGGTCAGAATATTGATGGCTTCCCCCAAATCCACTAGTTTATTTGGAAAAAAACAACCCTGTATCTGAACCATTACCATGAGATTCCCTGGGTCTGTGTACTTGACTGGCTCCTGCTTGCCTATAATAAGATCGTACAATGTTCCTACTACATGAATAGTTGATGGATTCTTATTTTCCTTACAGTCTTCTTCCCACATAAGTATTTAATTGTTTTTGCATAAATAGGAATATCTTGCAACGCCTATAGGAGTGGAATTTTAACACATAGATTCTTTAGTTCCCTGACGATATTAGATTTAGGATATACAGTTGGTTTTTCTATCATTAGCATCTCATGAAATGGGGGAGGAGAAATTACATCTTCATCAGGATTCTCTTGTTTGACTGTGTTTTCCCCCTATTTTGTTTCTTTTGTTAGGACCACAGTCGATGGTTTTATTGTTGGTTGTATATCATTCTCATTCTCTTGTTATTGATGAATGTTGCCTTCCTCAAGAGAAATTACATGCCCTGATCTCAACCAAAGTTCATTTCACCTGACAGAGTTTGTATCACCTTCTAAATTTTCAACAATTTTCATGAGCTGGACTGGTCTGTTGTTAGGATTCAAGTTGGGTTGAGTTGGTAGTTGAGGATGCATTTGAGGTTGAGGATTTTGGGGTAATTGTAGTGGAGCTTGTAAAGTGGGTTGAGCTTAAGGATCTATTCCCATGGATTGATTGGTCAGTCCCATGCGGTGTTTCCAGTTTTGAGTCCAATTGGGGGCTTGGGCAGCTGTGCTAGTCCACTGTGAAGGACATGAGTTATTATTTGAATTATGCCAAAATGGGGTAGGGCATTACAAGTTAGGCCAAGTAGGATTAACAACTGCTTGATTTGCCTAGGGTGCAGTAGGATATTTTTGGGACTTCTCGGTGGGGTGAACAAATGGTTGGCCCTGCCATGCATTTCCAGAATTATGTTGTTGATTATATTTCCCAAAAAAGAAAGAAGAATGATCTTGCAATGTACCTGGGGGTTGAGCTTGCCACTGGCGATTTTGAGCCATCAGATTTACTTGTTATGTTTCCACTTCTACTTTATTAAAGACACATTTTAGTCCTGGGAGTGATGGGCATTGCTCTATGGCATGGTCTTTGGCATAGATGGTGCAGGTCTGAACCACATCCAAGGGACACTCCCTCGAACCATGTTTCCTTCTGCATCGAGGAAAAAATATGGGAAACAACCGTTTTTCTTCTACTTTTTTCTGTTTAACCTATAGAACATCCAACTTTGTAGTTAGAGTACCCAAAATGTCTATTTTAAAATTTTCTAAAAGATTACCAATTTCTGCTCGGGTGACACTCCCGCTAGTAATGTTACTACTTATGGTGATGGGAGCCCGTATTCCCAATATGGTTCATGTACTTCTGTGTGAACACCTGATGCACAATTGGACAATTTCATCATATGTTTCTTGATAAATATCACCTTTTCCCATTAAATTCAATGTTTCTATCCATTCATCCTTCATACCTTTTATTAGAGTGGCTTTAAGTACCTCACCTGGTAATGTACCATAAGGTGGTCTCGGCATCTTTTATTGAAATATTTCAACATATTCTTCTAGTGTTTCATTTTATCTTGCAATCATTTTAAATATTTCATCCTTTAAATCCCTGGTTCTACAATAGTCTTGGTATTTCGTAAGGAAGGCTTGTTTCATTTCATCCCATGAATTTAGATTTCCTCCCCCTAATCCCATAAACCATCGTAAATCTTCTCCTTTCAAAGTGGAAGGAAATATATTTAGTTTATGGGGTTCAAAGGTATGGTCATAGCCTCTACATAGGACATCAAACTTGAATAAGAATGTGGCAGGATCCTCTGAGATTAATCCATTGAAGTTTGGAAGATTCTATAGTGGAATGGATTTCATTGCAGCATTAACAACCATATCAACTATAGGATATTCCAAAGTGGAACTATGGGGTCACGACTAATTTTGTTGTGCCATTTGGTTGAAAATGTGCCAATAGCCTTTAGGGATTTCTTGGTCTGGGTGTTTTTTTCTAGGTGATTGATTACTTGGTCCCTTAGAAGATTTAATCGTGCTACCTATGTCTAGGATTTTAGGTATTCCTTCTCCTATCAGAATCACAGGAGATCCAGGTTCAGGTGGTGGTGGGTTTGTTGGAGCATAACCCTAAATTACATTAGTTTATACCTATATTATACTCTTATATCTTGGTTAATACATTCCATCACACTTTATTTCACCTAATTTGGCCACATAGAGAAGAAGGGTGCCTCATCCCTACATTTTAGGGATAACTGTTATTTTTAGATCAAGACTCAACTCCCGATTCTTGATTTTCTTGATTTATTCCTTATTTATTCCAACTTCCCCATGGAAAACTCATCCATTATTGGGGAATTCTCACCTCCTCTTTGAGTGAGTGATTTATTCCTTAATTAATGATTTATTCCTTTACTATTATTAGTAACTGCTATTTCGGGTTAGTTAAGTGAGTTGGAACTGCTTCTCTTGTCAGTTAAGTGAGCTTAAGTGAGATATTGCACACCACTTGAATCTTGTGTGCATTAATGAGTGTGTGACATGTGTATTTAGTGGTCTAGGTCGAACTATGTGGTCTCCCTTAGCCTATGACACCTATTTTATCTTTTTCTAGCTTTTTTTACTAGAATTTCTATGTTGGAAATTCTATATATTCACCTCCTCTCTTCCTTTTGAGGATGGTTACTCATGTATATTATTTTTTGATTAATATAATTCTCTTATTTATGGATAAAAAACTTTCTCTCATCTCTTGAAAATCAGCAAATTGTATGTTTTCAATTTAACTAGAATTCAATCTATTAGGGTTTCTGCAGGAATTCTACATGGTATCAGAACTAGATTGAATCTAGTGGATTGTACATGGTTTTATTTGTAGGTATAGATCATCAGGAGGCGAAGCAAGAAGAAATGGATCATATCTCTCAACCCACAAAATTCATTCTAAATCCTTTCAATTACTTCAAATGGAAAACAAAGATCTCTTTGCTCCTCCGAAGCAAAGGGTTTTACAGGGTACAATGGGAACGAAGAAAGAACCGACTACTGCAGTGGAGAAGATCAAGTATTTCAATAAATTAGATGAATCAATTGGGATGATATTCCTATCAATTTCCATATATATCCTCTTTCATGTCATTGGAGCCACTACTCCTGATGTGGTCTGGACCACGTTGGAAGGACTACTCGGCAAGTAGGATGCAATGAGAGTGCATCAACTGGAGAATGAAATCATATCCCTAAGTCCAATTCATTTTAGAAACCTGCAAGATTTCTTCGCCAAGTTCAAATCCCTCCTCATTGAAATTAATACATTTGGAGTCAATAAAAAGGAAGATAAGCTCATCCTTTCAATTCTCTCGAAATTATTCCCTGAATATTCCATATTTGTATTGTCTTTTCAAGCATCTAAATTGACTCAGGAAACATGGAAAATGCCTCCATTGAATGATTTCATTGCATCATTAACTCAAGATAAATCTAAGTTAGTACAAATGGGTTCCATCAAGCATTCCAAGAACCAAGCACTTGTGGCTACTGATGCTTCAAAGAGCAGTGGAAAAGACAAGAAAAAAGGAAAGGGTAAATTTCCTAAATGGAAGAAGGAGAGATCCTCACAATCTTCAGAGAACTCTTCTGAGCCTAAGGGTAAGAAGAAGAAGGAAAGAAAACTTTTCAGCTACTATTCCAAAGGTTTTCATCTCAAATAAAATTGCATGAGGAATTTCCAGCTAAGAATAGTGATTATTGACATTTCCACAGGCTCACAACTTGCACATGGAATTGCAGATCACAGTTCTCGTTTGTATTTATTCTCCTACTTTGTTCCTAAATATATTAGCACTGTATTTATGTCACAATATAAAAATATCATCAGGTTATGGCATGAAATATTTGGCCATCTAAACTATAAATACTTTCATCAACTCAACAAGGAAAACATGGTAGAAGGATTGCCAACTGTTAAATTCACAAGCGGTGTATGTCAAGGATGCATTCTTGGAAAGCATCCAGAGAAAAAGTTTGACAAAGGGAAGGCACAGAGAGATTCTTCACCTTTTGGGATGATTCACAGTGAAATCACGGGCCCATTCCCGTAGCCTTCAATCAGTAAGGCTTGATATGTACTCACCTTCATAGATGATTTCTCTCGCTTTACTTGGATTTTTTTTTGAAATTAAAATCGAAAGTATTTGAATGCCTTATAGAATTTAAAGAACTTGCTGAGAATGAGTCTGTGTGTAATATTAAGATACTCCATATTGATAATGGGGGGGATTATGTCAACAAATATGTGAAACAACTTTGTATTGATGTAGGTATACAACTACAACACATAGTTCCATATACACCACAACAGAGCGATGTTGCAGAGAGGAAAAATTGTTCCTTAAAAGAGATGGCCAATTGTATGTTACAGTCGAAATCATTAGCTCCCAAGCTATGGGATGAAGATATTAATTGTGCATCATACATTCATAACCGATTTCCTCACAAATCACTCAAAGACACCACTCCTTTTGAATGTTAGACCGGTAAGAAACCGAAAGTGTCACACTTTCTCATTTTTGGTTCATGACCATGGGCTCACATTTCGACAGATAAGAGGAATGCTTTGGAGCCTCAAAGTGTTGAATGCATATTTTTTGGGTATCCTGAAGGTGTCAAATGATATATATTTCTGGACTCTCACACTGAAAAGTTCATTCTATCTTGAAGTGTGAAATTTGAAGAAGAATCATTGCATGATTTTTCAGAAGACCCTGTCGAGGAACTGCTTGTTGTCACTGATGAGGATGATTCAGAAAATTCTTTGAGAACTACAGAGAAGCCATCAAATCAGGCTTTTGGGTCTGATACAAAATATGAGGAGTAGGTCATGGCTTCTCCAACTTAGTTTCCAACTTGGGTAGAGAAAACCCTGCAAGATGCGGGTGAACTAATCGGTGATCCTACGGATACAAGAAGGACTAGATCATAGTTTTTTGGGGCTCCTCAAGCCCTGGATGACACAAAACCGTTGCTTCCCATAAATTTCTATATGAAACTTGGTTCAGATCCACAGTCACACTCTAAGGCTGCTAGAAACCCACTTTGGTAGGCTGCCATGGATGAAGAGTACTCTGCTCTTATGGACAACAACACATGGGACTTGGTTCCACTTCCGAAAGGAAGAAAGATTGTTCGATGTCAATGGATATATCGAAAAAATATTTCTGCATATGGTGAGATTGTCAAGTACAAATCTTGACTTGTTGCAAAAGGATACTCACAGGTACATGGCATAGACTACATAGAGACATTTGCACCTGTTGCAAAAATGGACTCCATTCGACTAGTTTTGGCCATTGCCGCTTCTCACAGATGGGAAGATCATCACATGAATTACATCCACAAGTTGATCTGTGACAGATTCATTTCACTACAGTACTTCCCCATAGAGTTTCAGGTTGCAGACATATTCACCAAGTCCTTCACTAAAAAGAATTTTTCAGAACTGAGAGCCATGCTTGGAGTGGTGGAGACAACTGAGTAGGTCACTTTTGGCCACTCAACATTTTTTTCCTCTTTGTTTTTTGGGGGAGGGGGTTTCCCATGAGGTTTTCCCTCTTTCCTCTTTTCATGAGGAGTTCTTTTATGTAATGAGTACCTAAAATGGCCAAGTTGTTGGGACTCAAATGTTTTGTCATTACAGTTAGGCTTAAGGGGGGGTGTTGGAGCATAACCCTAACTTACATTAGTTTATACCTAGCTTAGACTCATAGATATTGGTTAATACATTCCATCACACTTTATTGCACCTAATTTTGCCACATAGAGAAGAAGGGCACCTCATCCCTAGATTTTAGGGAAAAATGTTATTTTTAGATCAAGACTCAACTCCTGGTTCTTGATTTTCTTGATTTATTCTTGATTTATTCCAACTCCCCCATGAAAAACTCATCCATTATTGAGGAATGCGCACCTCCTCTTTTAGTGAGATATTTATTCCTTAATTAATGATTTTTGCCTTTACTATTATTAGTAACTACTATTTTGGGTCAGTTAAGTGAGTTGGAACTGTTTCTCTTGTTAGTTAAGTGAGCTTAAGTGAGCTAATGTGCACCACTTGACTCTTGTGGGAATTAATGAGTGTGTGACATGTGTCTTTAGTTGTCTAGGTCGAACTATGTGGTCTCCCTTAGCCTATGACACCTATTTTATCTTTTTCTAGCTTTTTTGACTAGAATTTCTATGTTGGAAATTCTATATATTCACCTCCTCTCTT
>ML856384.1:1660-11731 GCA_009831015.1 Picea engelmannii
GGGTGGGTGGGTGGGGTGAATCAATATGAGCAATTTATACCACTTTTAACCACACTATATATTCCTTCACTTTATCAACAATGTTCAACATTTTATCATCAATGCATCATCTATGATTGCATTCAATATATCATGAGCATATAATCACAAGCAACACCACATCAACAACATCACATCAAATACATAGTACACTAGTATTTACGTGGAAACCCAAATGGGAGAAAACCACATAATGCTTTCTTATATATATCAAGAATTCATTCATATGAAGCACCAACTTCCAAATTCTCTAGCTGCAACTGGAAGGAGGCTACAACCCCATATTATCAGGATCCAACATGAAAGAAACTACAACTCCCTAAATTCTATGGCTCCAACCTTATATATCAACCTTATAACTTCCAACCACTATCAAAGATTAACCCCAAAGCACTATAACCCCTAACTTGTGTAACCCTATTCCCTGAAACTCATATTATATATAATCTTTGACCCTTAATTACACAACTACAATATGGGGTTGTAGCATCACTGATTTCCATCTCTATAGCCCTCAAACCCTCTGGTTGATTTTTTTCTAGCAGAAATCGAGTTTTTGTGTTGTAACCCCTAACCCTAATTCTTGCCATGCTCAATCCCTATAACCTTATAACCTCTAGTCCTACATACATATAGCAATTTTCATCATTATATTAGTTATGAGAAATCCTCATAGAAACTAATAGGGGGGGATTTGAAGTCATTGAAGTCATTATATTGGTTATTAGCAAGCCTCATATAAACTATTAAGGGGGAATCTGAAGTCATTGCTATCATTATCTTGATTAGGAGTAAGCCTCATAGAAATTGATGGGGGTAATCTTAAGTCATTTTCGTCTATCACCCCTAAACCATAAACCCTAACACTTATGAAACCTAAGCTCCATAACTCATAGCCCTAAACCTTGACTACTATCAATGTTAATTAACTCATATATGCAACTATCATCCAAAACTCATAACTTATCACCCCTAAATTATACTCCCTAGTATTATATATAACCCCTAATCCCCAACCTCTAACACCTATAACGTCACACCTAATCCCAATCCCCTCTAGCTCATAAACCGAACCCTTAATTACTTTAACTCTTAACACTTATAAGCCCTAACCTAGGATCATCCCTTAAGCCTTATAATTCTAATCACTTGACACTGTAAATCCTCACCCTTACAATAACCCCATTTTATTATTTTAATTAACTAGTTTTCAATGTTTTTGCAAGATTGTATAAACAATGGCAAGTTCATTGAGTTATTTGTCCTCATTTGACTCTCTTAATAAGTTCATCTAATAATAACCTAAACTTCATAAATTTCTTATTGTGCAAAAGATCACATATATTTATTAGAAGACTTTTGATTCCCATTCATAAGTGATGCCTTTGTAGAGTTTCTTATATAATGCTCTAATTCAACATCAAGTAGTTCCTCCTCTAGTATGAGCTTGAAGTAATCTACTTGTTCATCCTCTGCTAAATATGTAAGTTCATAATTATATTTAAAATCTTGTTATAATATTTGGTTAAATATGACATATGCATATTTACATTTGTATGTAGGTTAATTATTACACTATTTATCTACAAAGTCAAAATATAGCTTCAACCATCTCTCTTATTGGTATTTCTATTTCATGTGACAAATATATGTAAATCAATAATTTATAAATAATGTCGTTTATGAATTTATGAGAAGGATTTTCATGATGATTAGTAATGTGATTAATATGTCTCTGTATAGGTATATGATTTGTAAGAAACTAGTGAAAGTTCCCAACTTATGATTCTAATATAGTTCATCCTCATATTATAATCAAACACCGTCTCTATATAGGTATATGATTTGTAGGAAAATAGTGTTCAAGTTCCCAACTTATGATTCTAATATAGTTCATCCTCGAATTAGAACCAAACAACGAAGAATATTAAATGAAATTTCATATATTAATATAGTTCATCCTCGAATTAGAACCAAACAACGAAGAATATTAAATGAAATTTCATAATTATATGGGTGAGTGGGCTCCAATTAAACTAAATTTTGGATGGGTAATGTGGGATCCAATTATAATAGTGGCATGACTATGAAAATTGTGCACTCAACCAAACTAAGGGTAGCGCAATCACAAACTTTGTGTACTAGGCACATGAGAAATCTATATGGGTTTTATATGGATAATATTGTAAGAAGTGGCATGGGTATTGATAAAAATATCACGTGAACAACATTTGAAGTAACTTTTCCAAATTTCAAAATTAGGGATTTTTCATAAGAAACTATTTCAACAATATCATCCATGAAACTTTTGAGAATTTGATTGGCATTTCCTAGTTCCATTGCACTATCATCGCCTCAGAAAATAAAACTTTACTCTACATTGATGAGATCAACATGGATCGGTGGATGTAATCCAAACAAATGACTTCGGTGAACCATATATTAGGGACAAGGAAAGATGGTCAAGATTGTTATGGATGCTTCTAATCATTGAATGCAATTAGTAAAAAAAGTGTAATATCTAGCACATATAAAATGTAAGGATTTAGTGTTTTTTGGATGAGATATTCCTTATATACATGATATAATGCATGGAGAAGGTGTGGAGCCTATTTGGTAAATTGCATAATGTAGGAGAATACTAATAATGTTAGTCGATAGTTTCAAATATTAAGTACCATAAACCACTAAATTCTAATGGACAAGTTATCATGTAGTTAACAAGGGTGACAAGGAGGGAAACCAATTATTATAACCATGTTCTATAGAAATTTGGGAAGAAAAATCTCAAAATTTGGAATTTAATACCTTGAAACTCATATATCCATTGAGATTTTTTCTCTAATAAAGAGATGATTTTTAGGGAATCTCATTATATTTATAAGAATGTTTTTTTTAATAATAATAAATTTTAATATTAAGGAACTTCATTATATTTTTAAGAATGTTTTTTTTTTAAATAATAATAAATTTTAATATATCAAATTTTATTTTAATTGGAAACTTTACTCTACATTGATGAGATCAACATTATCAGTGGATGTAGTCCAAAACATTGACCTAGGTGAACCATATATTAGGGATAAGAAAATATGGATAAGATTGCTATGGATGCTTCTAATCATTGAATGCAACTAGTAGAAAATGTGTAATATCAACATTATCAGTGGATGTAGTCCAAAACATTGACCCAGGTGAACCATATATTATGGATAAGAAAAGATGGATAAGATTTCTATGGATGCTTCTAATCATTGAATGCAACTAGTAGAAAATGTGTAATATCAACATTATTAGTGGATGTAGTCCAAAACATTAAGAAAAGAAGGATAAGATTGCTATGAATGCTTCTAATCATTGAATGCAACTAGTAGAAAATGTGTAATATCAACATTATCAGTGAATGTAGTCCAAAACATTGACCAGGTGAACCATATATTATGGATAAGAAAAGATGGATAAAATTTCTATGGATGCTTCTAATCATTGAATGCAACTAGTAAAAAATGTGTAATATCAACATTATTAGTGGATGTAGTCCAAAACATTGACCCAGGTGAACCATATATTAGGGATAAGAAAAGATGGATAAAATTGCTATGGATGCTTCTAATCATTGAATGCAACTAGTAGAAAATGTGTAATATCTACATATAGCATACACTAGAAAATGTAAGGATTTAGTGTCCTTTGAATGGGATATGCCCTATATACGTATATATCATGGAGAAGGTGTGGGATATTCCCTATATACATGGTATATATCATGGAGAAGGTGTGGGATATTCCCTATATACATGGTATATATCATGGAGAAGGTGTGAGCCTATTTGGTGATGTAGGTGAACCATATATTAGGTATAAGGAAAGATGGACAAGATTGATATGGAAGCATCTAATCATTGAATGCAATTAGTAGAAAAAGTGTAATATCGACATATAACACATACTTGGTAGAAAATGTAAGAATTTAGTGTCCTTTGGATAAGATATGCCCTATATACATGGTATATGTCATGGAAAAGGTGTGAAGCCTATTGCCTATTTGGAACTACATAATGTAGGAGAAATCTAATAATGTTAGTCAATAGTTCCAATTATTAAGTGCCATAAACCACTAAATCCCAATGGATAAGTTGGCATGTAGTTAAAAAGGGTGACAAGGAGGTAAATTGATTATTATGACCACTTTCTATATGTTTTTAGAATTTAATACCTTGAAACTCATATATGCATTGAGAAAATTTCTTTAATAAAAAGATAATTTTGAGGGAGTTACATTATATTTCTATGAATGTTTTTTTATTTTAAATAATAATAAATTTTATTATATCAAATTTTATTTTAATTATGTGTTTGTCTATGCAATTTTTAAAAGCGACAACCAACAACTTTTGTTTGCACCAAATATTTTAATATGAAATGAAATATATAATAATTTTGAAAGAGAAATTGTACAAGCAATATTGGTATGAGATGTTTTCAAACAAATTTATGTTTTGTAATAAAAAAATAAAAATATACTTTAAAAGAGTAAAGTATTATGCATTTTTTAATTAATGTTTTTGAATTTTTTAAGTTTTATATATATATATATTTTTCTCCTTATAAGAGAAAAATAAACACATAAATTTAAGATTTTATTATTATTAAATTATGTATTAAAAATAAAAATGATAAAAGTATAACTTATAACAAGGTTTAACATTAAATTCATTATTATTAAGTCTTCCATCTAGATGGAGGATTTGCATATAGTTTTAAAAGTTGTAGTTAAAAAAAAAAAAAAAAAACCTTAAAAGGGAGGCAATGTGTTGAATTTTAAACCCTTTATTAGACTTGTACATTTTAAACCCTTTAATAGACTTATACCTTTGTTAGAGGGTACATATCCCTTGATAGATGATTTAAAGTCACATTTCATAAACCCCAAGGTTTTGAAGGAACTTGATTAAGGATTAGACAAATATCAAACGAGGGTTTAATGGATTAATTTTAGATCATTTATCAAAATATTATGTAAACCCTCACTTGAGGGTATCCTATGCCTTAAACAAAATAAGACTACCAAATTTTATTTTCAAAAATAAAGGAAATACATAGCCCTTGCTAACTTTTGATAGACTAGGTCGTGTCTTCATGCTAGCATATAGAAAATCGTTGGGGTCAAAAGGAAAAAGGAAGTACATAACCCTTGCTAACTTTTGATAGACTAGGTCATGTGTCTTCATGCTAGCATATAAAAAATCGTTGGGGTCAAAAGGAAATACATAACCCTTGCTAACTTTTGATAAACTAGGTCATGTGTCTTCATGCTAGCATATAGAATAGATACACTCTACTTGTGGCTATTTAACTAAAGAAACTGAATTGAATATTATTAATATGCACTACTAAATCTAAATGTATTAAATCTGAACGTGTTGATTGATTTTAAAACAAGGAAAATTTTATGATACTTTAACAATATGTATTTACATCAATATAGCATGCTCGTATGTTATTGCCACACATATAGACCTTTTAAAATCCACTAAAATCCATTGACCATATCATGCATTCACATATCCATATTTCAAATCTTATAATATGTAATCTTTAAACCTTTGGAAATATTATAATTAAATGAAATGCATGCACATATCCATATTTCAAATCTTATAATATGTAATATTTAAATCTTTGGAAATATTATAATTAAATGAAAGGGTAAGGATCAAACCTTTTTTTTAATCCTCACAAAATAAAAATGATGGAATGAGATAATTCCTTAATCACCATGCTTAGGAAGAATTCAAACATAATATGTAAAAGATTATCAATAATCACTGTTAATGTAAATATTCAACTATGAATTGAACAACATACATGGTGTTCTTTGAAATAATCAAGTATAAATAATAGAATAGACTATAATACAACCATGAATTAAGCAACATACATGGTGTGTTTCTTGAAATACTAGAACAAACTAGAATATTTTTTATTTACCTCCACATGAGATTATATGTAGGATATATGGGACCATATGAAGAATTGAAAAATTTGACATTCGTGAATTAAAATGATGGAATGAGATAATTCATTAATCACCATTCTTAGGAACAGTTCAAATATAATATGTAAAAAATTATCAATAATCATCGTTAATGCAAATATTCAACCATGAATTAAGAAACATACACGGTGTTCCTTGAAATAGAATAAACTAGAATACAACCATGAATTGAGCGACATGCATGGTGTTCCTTGAAATAATCAAGTGTAAATAATAGAACCAACTAGAATATTTTTTATTTACCTCCACATGAGATTATGTAGGATATATGGGACCATATGAAGAATTTGAAAATTTGACATTGGTTTTAATGTCAGTTTATCTCAAGGATTCCACAACCTATAATATACTTATTTTTTTGGTGGTGATGTAAAACATCCTTAATATATCCACCATTTTTTTTGTCGGACTTAAAAATCTATGCAGGATACTCAAATATCCATGCCTAATTGAGTTATCCTACCTTACATGTTCATACATAGAAAAATGTCACATCACATGCATCTCATCCTTAACTTGTTCTTGTTTGAAAAATAAACATAGAATTCTTCTCAGTTCATATTCTTCTATCTCCTCATTGCAAGTTCTAAATGATGCAAGCGTAGCTAGAAATGAATATGGGTGTGTGAACAAAGTTGGTGGATGAAAAAGCGACAACAAGGTGAGCAGGAACGTGCACACGCAGGAACGTGTGCGTGTTTCTAGGAATGTGCACGCATTCCTGATGTGGCAGGTTATGTAAACCCCAAATCTCCACTCAACGAGCCACGCAGGAACATTCCCATGAATGTGTGCACTTTCTCAAGAATGCCTGCACGTTCCTAAGAAACACATGTTCAGGAATGTGCACAGATTCCTAAAAAAATTGAAATTAAAATAACGCATGCACACTTTAGGAACACACACGTGTTCCTAAAGCGCGTGCATGCGTTATTAGGAATAAGAACACGCACAGGTTCTTCTTAACATAAAATATCCCTTTTTTCCCCTCTGCCTCTCCCTCTCCCTCTCTCTCTCTCTCCCCTTTCTTTCTCTCCCCCTTTTCCTCCCTTTCCCTCCCTCCCTCTCTCTCCCCAACTGCTCTCTCCTTCCCTCTTTCTCTTTATCTCCCTTTCTCTCTCTCCCTTTCTCTCTACCCTCTCTTCCTTACTATTTGTGTCTCCCTCTTCCCCTTTTTATCTCCCCCATTGTTACCCCCTTCTCTCTCCCTATCTCTCTCTACCATGCTCACTCTTTATGTATTCTATCTGTTGGCGACGGAAGTCACTCCTGGATTTCTTGCAGGAGCAGAGCCCGACACCCATCAGTTTAATGTCACGATTTGTTTATAAAGGGGTGATCAAATGGAGATAAAGACTCGAGGAGATATTACTCTAACTCAGGTACTGGGTCTGGCACGTAAGTAACAAAGGAGGTCTAGAATCCTAACTTCAGCTAGTGGGTTGATTAAAAGATGAGCAGGTGGAGGACTTGATAAGAAGAGTGAACAAACTACTTCGGGCGACAGGCTCTCGGTAATTTGTTAGAAGAAAAACTCGGAAAGCGAGATCCTCTGGTTCAGGGTTTCGAGATACTGAAAAAGGGACTTGACTGGATTCTCCAATTCCAAGTCGTTCAGCGTTAGGAAAATCACAAGGACTGGTCAGAGACAATGCAACTGTCACAGTGATCAAATTCTACATCATCCTATAACAACTACAACTCGACTGGATTCTCCAATTCCGAGTTGCTCTAACACAGTTTAAACAAAGACATGAAAGAAACTGACATACATAAGGAAAGAAGTCTCAAGAGTTCATACATAACCAGAGATAACAATGCTTCATTAAAGCTTTACAACCGGGAGTTCTACTCAACCATCGATAGATACAAAAATGGCGGAAACGCCTACATATACTCAAAACAACAACAACAACAAAACCGAGACGATGCATTAAAAACTTTGCGTCTGCATGTCTTCTGACAATCTGCGCATGCAGACTCTGGATGATTGTGCACTTATGACAAACGCAATGGGACTCCTGATTGTCTTGCAGTGGTTTGACAGACGCAATCTCCGATAGGAAGGAATATCAGTCTGCTTGTACGCTTGGTCCTTTCCTGGCCATCTATTTATGGAAGAAGATGACGTTCAACCACCTTCATGGCAATAATAACTGCTTCCTTGGGATTGGGAACGACCTTGGTCAACTCTTCCCTCTGGGACGTGGAAGACCCCTCGCACCATCACTTGGAGCAGTTGGACAGTCTGATGGATAAGGCATGGAGGAACTGGCACGCTTGACGTGGAAGGGGAAAGGGAGGTGATGGCGTCAACACTGCGAGGGTAAGATGAGAGGTGATGAGGTGGTAGAAGATAAGAGGGTCCAAGGATGGGTGTGGTAGTGAAAGGCTGTCATGGAAGGGAGCGGGACACATGGCAGGGGACGAGGAGGCTCGGAAGGTGAGTGGATGATGAGAAAGGGATAAAGGGAGAGAGCCTCATCGCACGTCCAAGAGGAGAACAGATGACAAGGAGAAGGATGGTACGAAAGATGACACGACAAGAAAGGGGCCTACGTTGGTTAAACGCAGAAAGGCAGAAGGCTCCGAAATACAATGTGCGCCGCTGATCCGGGCGCTCGAATCACAGCCGTCGGAGAGATGCGTCCCCGATTCCGGATCCCCCCCCTCCGCTTAAAGGTAGAAAGGCAAGGGGGGTCCGGAATCACCTTGCGCGCCGTTGATCCGAGCGCTCTAATCGCAGCCGTTGAAGAGGTGCGCCCTCAATTCCGGACCCCCCCCCTCCGCTTAAAAGTAGAAAGGCGGGGGGGGGCTCCGGAATCCAATGTGCGTTGTTGATCTGGGCGCTCTAATCCCTGCCATCCAGATCTGATTTCTATTTAAACACAGACACATTTTCATCCCGATCTTAGGACAAGTGGGTTTTTAACCCATTCTTTTGCATTTTACCCCCCTTTAAGTCCAACGCGCCCGAGTTTCATCGATGGATGGACGACTGGGAGGACCTCGGTGCTTCCAACGTGAAAATCCTGAATGGCTCCACTCGTGGCTCAGCTATGCACCACGTGTCCTCCATTACCAGGCTCGCTTGACGTGACCAGGTGCTAGGACCATAGGCTTAGCCTCAAAGGCGCTTATCGATGTTTCGAGGTTCGGGGTTTGCGACGTTAATGTGCACGCATCCTCCGGACTCGCGATTCTTTGATCCACGATGGTTCATGGCCATTGACCTGTCAACGGTCCATTCCCCGTCGCGAAAGCCTGCCACCTGTCCTCCGTCGACTTCTGTGGTCCCACACTCTTGGTGTCGGGATATCACGTATCGCGATATCGCAGTGTTTGATGCAACGGTTCCCTCGCCTCCAAGAACCCCGATTTTCCGATGAGCTTGACCTCCGCCCAGTTGACAACTGGCTCCCGCACTATGGTGCTCCTCTCGGTCCCACCATGACTGACAGCTGTTCCCCACTGATCGGGGTTTCGCGGATCGCAATTTTGAAGTGCATGAATCACTCGTCCCTAGGATCCCCGATATCCCGATGGCTTCAACACCGATGGACGCTTCCTTGTCGGGACCCTCCCCGATAACGCTGATCTCCTGCCACGCGTCCTTTCCATATGGATGGTCCCTATTAACTCTCAGGGATCCGGGACTTTCGCTGTCTTGTTTCTATTTGTTGTCTCGAGACAAGAAATATCGCTAACACTATCCACCTTCTTCGCTCTCCCACCCTATGATTCTCTCTCTCTCTCCCTTAGTCCCTGCCCCCTCTCTCAATCACTCTCTCTATCTCTTTCTCCACTCCCCCCTCCCTTTCTCTCTCTCTCCCCCCGTGTGCACTCTCCCCCTCCTTCCCTCTCTCCCTCTCTTTCCCTCTCTAACCTACTCTCTCTCTTTCTCTCCCACTATTTCTTTCCTTCCCTCTTTCCCTCCCTCTCTCTCTCTCTCCATTCCCCTCTCTTCCCCCCCC
>ML856388.1:15226-27681 GCA_009831015.1 Picea engelmannii
ATTAGGATTGCCACGAAGTGAAAATAAATTGAAGAGACACATAATGCTTCCAGTTCATAAAATGAAAGAGAAGGAATGGACGTCCACTTGGGAGTTGAAGGATCAAACTCCAATGGGCACGGAAAAGAGATAGATAAGGAAGGATATCTAAGGAAGATCACTAAAAAATTGCAGAAAGATTCCCAAACTCGTCGAGCAGATAGCAGAAATCTCAAGAAAATCAAGGTGAATTCAACGTAAAGTTGTTAAAGAGTTTGGAGAGAATAGAAAATAAGTTGGATAAGGAGAGTGACTCGAGCAGAATAGGGAGTCACCAAAATTATGAGGGGAGAATATCAAGGAGTGTTGGTAGACACCATCATCACTCCCAAAGTCACTCCAAGAGAAGGGCACATAGTAGTTCAAGCCCATCTCCTACCAGAAAGAACAGGATATATGGAGTGGATGAAATGAAGGGTGAAATGAACAAGATTAATTCGAGACATGGTTTCTTGGCATGAGGAAATATTTCCAACTGCAGAATTATTCCTCTCATGCAAGAGGAAGAATTTCAATGTATCAACTGAAGGGAAAGGAATCCATGTGGTGGGATCATCTTGTGCAAGTGAAACACATTAGAGAGAAAGATATCACTTGGAAATAATTAAAGAGGTATTTCAAGAAGAAATACTTGACTAAAATATATTATGAAAAAAAGATGAAAGAGTTCTTTGAACTCAAGCTAGGTAGCATGACCATTAATGAGTATGAACGAAGGTTTATGGAATTGTTGAAGTATGTTTCATTCATCAAGGATGAGACTGTGAAGATTCAAAGAAATCTAAGTGGATTTCCACCTTCCATTTGTGACAAGATTCAATATGATGACTCAAAAACTACGGAAGAAATGATAAGGAGGGAAAAATGTTTATATGACCAACAAAAAGAAAATCCTACCTTCCAAAAGGCTTGGGTAGACAAGAAGAAATTAAAGATGGATCAAAGGAAGAAGGGAACTAAGACACCCATTTTCATAAACATTCCTCAAGGACAACCATCTTTTAGAGAACCTAGAAAGGATGAAATGAGTGGACAAATGCCAAGACAAACACCTATGGAGTGTTGGGGTTGTAAATAAAACCATAGGTATAGAGATTGCCCCCATAGAAATGATAAAGTAAGAGTTGTCTACAATGTTCAACAAGCTGAAACAGTGGAGGACATGGGCAGTAGAATGACAAGGATTCAATCAGCCATGGAAAACAAGCAAGCTAAATTTCAGTTGCACATGATTGAAGTGGAAGCTGGCTACAAGAACCAAGAGGAAAGTCACTAAGTTTGTTAAGTCCTATCCTGTGGACATGAATGGAATGAGCATGAAGGCTGAATTGAACATTCTGCCTTTAGGCTCTTATGATTGTTTAATTTGGATGGACTAGTTGGACCAACACCATTTCATATTGGAATGTCATAACAAGGCCTTCACTTGACTAGATGAGGAAGGGAATCAGAAAACATCCCAATGAATTCCCATAGTTTTTGCTATCAGAGAAATATTAGCAATGTAGCTGAAGAAGTGCTACAGAAAGGCTATCAATTATTTGCAACCCATGTGGAAGAAACACCCAAGTATAATGTGTCAGGTATTGGAGATCATGTGGTAGTAAAGGAGTTTGAAGATGTGTTTTAGGAGATACTAGGATTACCTCTGAAAAGACATATTGACTTCTTTGTAAAATTGATGCCTGGAGTAGCTCTCGTATCGAAATCTCCTTATAAAATGAGTATGCCAGAGATGAAAGAACTGCAATTGCAACTTGAGTAGCTTCTAAAGAAGGGGTACATATTCCCAAGCATGTCACCTTGGGGTGCCTCAGTTATTTTCATGAAGAAAAAGGATGGAACACTAAGATTGTGTACCGATTTCATAAAATTGAACAAGGTAATTGTAAAGAACAAGTATCCTTTGCCGAGGATTGATGACCTCTTCGATCAATTGAAGGATCCAAATATATTTTCAAAGATATAAATCAAGTCAAGATATCACCAGGTAAGTATTAAGGATGAATACATTAGCAAGACTTCCTTTAGAACAAGGTATGGTCACTAGGAGTTCACAGTGGTGTCGTTTGGGCTGTCAAATGCACTTGTTGTTTTTATGTTCTTGATGAATGGTGTGTTCAGGGACTATCTAGACAAGTTCATCATAGTCTTCCTCAATAACATGCTCGTGTATTCCAAGTTAGAGGAAGAGCATGAACAACATCTTAGGATGGTGTTGCAGGTGCTAAAAGAGCACCAACTTTATAACAATTTGAGAAAGTGGCCGTTTTATTAGGAGCAGATCCATTAAGTGGGGCATATTATTTCAAAAGATGGGATAGTGGTAGATCCAGAAAATATTGATGCCATCAGAGAATGGTCAACACCAAATAATGTGACAGAATTCATATCCTTTATGGGTCTAGATGGTTATTACAGAAGGTTCATCGCAGGGTTCTTGAGATTAGATCACCCTATCACTTCCTTGCAAAGGAAGGAGAAGAAGTTTCAGTGGACAGAAGATTGTGAGAAAATATTTCAGTGATTGAAGCAACTGTTAACCAGTTCTCTAATTATAAGGATTGCAGATCCAAATGAAGATTTAGTGGTATGAATTGATGCATGAAAAGAAGGATTGGGAGGAGTCCTCAGTCAAAATGGATTCGTAATTTGATATGAATCCAGAAAGTTGAAAGAGAATGAAAGGAACTACACAACTCATGATTTGGATTTAGCGGCCGTTGTTCACGCTCTGAGGAAATGGAGACATTACCTCATGGCAAGGAGGTTTGAATTGAGAACAGACCACAACGGTCTAAAGTATTTTTTTGATCAACCAACCTTGAACACTAGGAAGAGTAGGTGGTTGGAATTTCTTTGTGAATACGATTTTGATATCAAGCATATCAAAGGGAAGGAGAATAAAGTGGCTGATGCACTCAGGAAGAGAGTACATGAATTACATGCTACAACCTTTAGCATGTATCAAACTGATATAAAGAGTATATTTTTGGAAGATTCAAGTGCAGACTTGTAGTAAAGGGAATTGGTAGCAAAGCTACAACAAGATAAGATGCCGCAAGGAGTGGAAGATTATAAGTTAGAGACTGATGGAATACTTCTGTACAAGAACAGAGTTTATGTACCTAATGTCCAGGGTTTGAAACTTTCAATTCTGAGAGAAATGCATAATACATCATGAGATGTATGGAATGAAAAAAGGTTAAAGCTGAGCATAGGCACCCAACTGAATTTCTGCAACCTTTACCCATTCCTGAGTGGAAGTGGGAAGTAGTGACAATGGATTTCATCACAAGATTGAACATAACAGGAAAGAAGCATGATTCAATTATGGTGGTGGTGGAAAAGCTTATGAAAGCTACCCATTTCATTCTGTTAAAGGCTACTCACAAGGCAGCAAAGGTTGCTGATATTTTTATGTAGGAAGTGTCACGATTGCATGGAATTCCCAAGATAATTGTGTCTGGCAGAGACTCAAAATTTACCTCAAATTTCTGGAAAGGGTTATTCAAGGGATTCAAAACAAGTCTAAATTTCAGTACAGCCTATCATCCTGAGTTGGATGGGCAGACAAAGTGGGTGAATTGAGTGATAAAATACATACTGAGGATGTATGTGATGGACAAACCATCGAAATGGAAAAAATACCTACACTTAGTAGAATTCACCTACAATAATGGGTATCAAGCATCATTGAAGATGAGCCCATTTGAAGAAAGTTATGGTAGGAAGGGCAATACTACAATAAGCTGGGATAACCCAACTAATAGAGCGGTAGTTGGGCCAAAGTTTCTCAAGGAAATGGAAGAGAAAATGATGAAAATTAAGCAGAATTTGAAAGTTGCCCAAGACAGGAAGAAACATTATGCTAATAAAAACCGAATCCATAGAGAGTTTAAAGTGGGAGATCATGTTTTTTTGAAAGTAAAAGCCAATAGAAGTTCTATGGGGCTAGGAAACTATTCCAAGTTGGCAGCCAGATTTTGTGGGCCATTTGAAATTCTACAAAGGATTGGGCTAGTTGCATATATGCTTGAATTACCTGCATCCATGACTATACATAATGTGTTTCATGCTTCATTACTTAATAAATATATACCTGATCCTAATCATGTGATTGACTGGAATGTGATTTAGGTGGAAAAAGAAGGAGTCTTGCAAGTGCATCATGTGCACATATTTGACTAGAAAAGAAAACAACTCTGGAATCGAGCCATAGGGCTTGTAAAGTTCTAGTGGACCTAGTACAGTCTTGAGGACATGACATGGGAGCATGAAGATGCTATGCAGGCATAATACACACATCTTTTTGAATATTTTGGAAATCTTGTTGATTCTGTGTGAAAGTTTCACTAAGGACAGTGAAAAAATAAGGGGAGGGGATTGTAATACCCCAAGGATGTGCCCCAATTGCATTATGAATTGTAATTATTTTTTATAGGCTGGTGAGTCAAGTTTATATAAGATGGTGGGCTTATGTGTTTATTAGGCTAGAGATCCTAAGTGTTGAAGCCTAAGAGCTTTATTTTTGTACATGTAATGATGCACATTATTAATATAAAACCATCTCTGTGTGTGGACTGACCACGATGAATGAGGATGGGGGACTAAGCTTCCACAAATTCTAGGTAAGGGAGAGGGGGCTAAAAGGTTGGGAGAAGGGGTAATATTAAGAGCTTAAGACCTTGGGGATAATAATTAAATATTATTATAAAGCTATGTAAATGTTTATGTTTTATCCTAAGTTTCTAGAAGGGGGAATGTGTGCAAAATGGGGAGCATGTAGCCCCAGTGAGACAGGTGTCGACTTGGGTGCATGCATTTAAAACTAGAAAAGGGAGCCATGTTGGGGGTTCCTCCTCCATTTTTTCGTCGACTGTCTGAAACCAAGAATCCCATATGACCTCTGTAAGCATACCCTCATGTAGCTCCAAAACTTGAAGCCTGTGTTGTTTTTGTGAGGACCGATACACCCTCTGTCTAAACCGTCAAGTCTAGGTTCAACCTCCCATTCTCCATCCTCTGTCTGAAATCGTAGGTGTCCATGATCGACCTATGTTTCAGTGTTTGTTATGGGGAATTCTTATCTGAACCATTAAGTCTCTACGTGGGATCTCTATACACCCTCATGCATCTCTGAATCTAGAACTGTGAATCCATCCTGTGTTGCATGGTTGAGAAACACGAAATTGCCTGAGTCGTGTTGTGCTATCCCAGTGGGTTGTTGTGGCCGCATAGTTCCTGACCGTGTGAGGTTTCTACCATTGATTGTACATTGTTAATCCTTCTTGTTGTGACCTAACTATGATGGAATTGGTCAAAAGAATAGGTTTCCAAGCCTGTGAGTGACTTTCTCTAGGTGAGAGAATGCACAGAGGAAGTGAGAACTCCTGGAAGGCATCCTGTAGCTGCCACAAAGCTCAGAGACTTCTGGTCCGGTCTGTTGTTGAAGCCCAAAGAAAGGGTGGTTTAGCAGCCGAAGGACTGTCCAGGTGACAATGAAGGTGTATACTCCTGGGGTGGGACAGGTATGTGGGGAATGAGGGTATGTGAGAAGTGGGCGTGCGTGACTTCTGGGAGAAAATCCTTCCTCTGTAACTATGTGTCTTCCATTGACCTTGCCTAGCCTAGGATTCCCTACCCAGTGGAGCTTAGTCCCATCTAGTGGGTGACCTACTACTGAGAGTGATGAGCAATGAGGTCTAAGGCTGGGAGGTTTGTGGAAGGTCTACACACAGTTGGTGGAATTACTACAGTTTCAAAGATAAGTATCAGTTTGTGATTAATATTATTATTTGCATGTATGTCATGCTTATATGTTATCATGTATTATTTTGTGCAGATGAATTATTTTTAATGTCCTTGATGATGTATATTAGCAATAATCATGTGCTTACTCTGTATTGTTTAGAACAATCTTTTAATTAGATTTAATATGCATGTTAGATATATAAGTATGAGAATGTTCCATGTAGTAGCTTTTCCCGATAAGTGGGTTGATGGCCGGGGATGTTACATTTTGGTATCAGAGCTCAAAATGCTAAGTTAAGGTTGTGTTTGGTAGCATTGCCCAACTTGTTGGTGGTCGGGGATGTTATAGATCATGTTGCAATTTCCTTTGTATATATGATATAATTTGCAGTAGAAATGCATTAATTTTAGTTTGCTTTTCTTTCTCCTTGATCTGGTCCAGGGTACGCTTCCTTTATTTTTGCATGGTAGATTTTTAGTATGATGTATGCTTTAGATCTGCATGTTTATTGGGTATAGAAAATGATTGTCTTAGTAATCTAGTCGATGAGTGAAATTTTCCCCATAACCTGAGCTTGATGTTGATTGATTTCCCATGGCCTTTGATCCATGCATGTCTTGACCATCCTAAGGTTTATTGATTGCGATGATTGCGGTTTATTTTTTCCTTCATCTGTAGCTCATCAGTACGCTCCTTAGCAGTTGGTCAGGAACCTGATCTACGGTCATCGCTTTGACATGAATAGACCTATGGATCTCAACGTCCTAATTTTATGTGGGTGGATGATGAGCAAAGGATTTTCCTACCAGTCGTCTACCTTTGTTCTTCATCCTTGGCTAATCGTTGGTCTTGCGCCTTGATGCGTTTAATTAACCCTACAATTTTGATTGATGGCGAAGTTTTTTTTGTTTACTCTGTGTTTTTATACATTGTTGGACATTCCCTACATTTATTTACCTCTGCAATATGTAAGTATGTTGTTGTAACACCTTTCCTATGCGATTTTTGGTTGCATGTTAATCTGTGTGAGGGCGATTTTTGTTGGGCTTCTTCCTACATCTAGCTGACCCTTATTCTTGACATTATCTTACTATGAAGGTGTTTTAATTTTCCCAATCTTATCGCTCTGTGTTTTTCTTTTTACATTAATTGTGATTTTACATAGACTGTAGTTTTTCTTTTTACATTAACTGTGATTTTACATTTCCTTATGTAGACTGTGATTTTACTTTTACTCACCATCACCAAGACTGCGATGATGTTTTTACTTACCAAGCCTGTGATTTTACTTTAAGCCACCTTGGACGGAATTTTGTCCTCCTGTTGACAGAACAAACATTCTTGGATTGCGTATTTTTATTTACACATGAACATCATCAATTTTAATTTACTGAAATCCATGCTCGGTCACTTCAAAATTGAAGCCATTCACAGATTTTAACAATGTCGTTTTATAGTAAAGTTTGTGATTGTTTTTGGATTTCGAACTCCATTTTCTAGATCCCATAAGTTACTTATGTGGTAATATTAAGAAGATGACAACACATATATAATGTATATTATCCTAGCCTCACCAGGAGAGAGTTTTAGAACCTGTACAAGACGCATGGAACACCAACATTAAAACAAATGTGTACATGGTGATTTTTACCCTACGCTGACTCCCTGACTTGCGTTTTCCAGTTGATTTATCTTTCTTTGTTAGTGATCCATAGGCATGTTCATTGGGATTAATGAGGAATGCGTTTTCATTTTTACCACAGTGATTGCATCCTTCCTTTCAGTGATCTCAGTACATTCTTTTGACTAACAAATTTTTTATGCATTTTTAGCTGGCCTGCTATCATGGAAAGCTTTATGGTAGATTTAGTTTATGGTAGTTTGTTAATAGCATAGGATAGCATGTTGACAAAATTCCTTACTGTAAGTGTGACTGTGACTGCCCATTTAATTGCCTAGTGATTTATCCTTTTGGAAACTACAAGTGGTTACCCTTTCTACACAACGATTTTTCCCATTTAATACCTGTATTTTCATTTAATTCATTTTTCTTTGATCATTACTTGCGTTTCCTTTTAGTGACACTATTAAATTTTGGGCAATTTAATTTGTTTTGGCAAGTTGGTATACCTTTTTACAGTTGACTGCATGCACTTTTAATAGCCACTCTTTAGCTAACAGGTGAAAAGAGATGACTTGTTTTACACAACAATTTATTTAGCAATTTTGTAATGGATATATTCTCCCTTAACAACCTTTGATTAGTACATATTTTAATTTGATTGGACAATCCTTATGTTGAATACACAAACCTTAATTTAATTTAGACCATACTTGTCATTTAGTTTTAATATTGATTTTACTAGTCTTGTTAAATTAGAAGGTAATTATTGCTTATAGTGTTTAGTGTTGACTTAATTAAGCTTGCTAAACTTGATTTTCATTTAGCATTAATTTAGATGGTACATTCATGACCAATTACAATTTATACTTGCTCCATTTGAATTTCTTTTAATGTTGAAATTGACGATACATTAAGCACTAATTGTGCATTAATGTTGATAATGTTGTCTATGAGGTTAATGGCTAAACTGGATGGTATTTAGTGATAAATTTATATTTGCCAATTCAGATCGTAATTAATGTTAATTAGGTTGGCATGTATTGACTGAATTTTGATTCATACATGCTTATTTAGAGGATAAGTGATGTTACTTTAGATTGGTATCTATTGATTGATTTAGACGTGATTAAAGGATTGGGTGGTTGACGAAGTCATGTGTTGGTTGCATCTTCCCTTATGGTCATCCTCTTGTGTCTAGTCGACTTATTGTTGGGCTGTGGGAGTAGTCTGGTGACAACTATTTTGGTTTCCTAGTGCATGGGTTGGTCTTGAGTCTATGGTCTAGATATAATATGTTTGCATCAGGATTATTGTCGTGCCTCTCATCTGGGGACGACATGATTCCTGATGAGGGAATCATGGTGCGCCCTATTGGATAAAGGCGAATGATATCATGTCTAGAGTCTGTGCTTCCCGTGTGATTGTTGTGATCATTGTCAGTTGAGGTTAGCACTTAGTGTATAACACCTTCATGAGTTTGGTTCACGTGCCTAGAGGTTCTAGTGTTGGGTCATCAAGCTCATGGTGTCGGGAGGGGGATGTTGTCCCTTAGTTGTAGGTGTGGTCTTGTTTGTGTCGGGTGGGTAGTCATTTCTCATGGTTGTTCTACGCATGTTTCACCCAGTTTCTCTAGTGCTAGTGCGTGGAGTCATAGTTGTCTATTTTCTGAATTGCATGCTTACGTTCATCATTAGTGGTGTGGTTAAATTGTTATCGTCATTTCCTTCCTGCCTAAAAACAAAAAAAAAATCACCTTCTGCTTCGCTTGTAGTCATAATGATGGGGTCCTTACATATGTGATTGGAATGGGTGTTCGATAACCAATCCATCATTAACTTGAAAAGGAGGGATATGATATTCAAGGTTGGGGATCTCAATGTTACTACACCCTTGGACCCATCAGAAGGGAAGAGATACATAGAGCCAACAAGAGGGAAAAACATTTACAACTTATACATTATGGCTTACTGTATGGAGGATTATGTCGATCTGACCACAGATGGTGCATTGATTTGAAGGAGTATTAGTTAGTGTGCATCAGATTCATAATTCGATCCATAGAATTGGAAGAAAAAGATGCATGAAGTGTCAACTAGATGATGTGCACATATAAAACGATCCTTTCATTAGATTGGAACAAAGCTATGTGACCCACCCATATATGATGGACTGAGTGATATTGGTATGTTTAATCTTTTAAGTTATAGGTACCCGAACAAAATAGGTTGTTAGCACTGGATGCCATCTTAAAGGAGACTTCAGGTAAATCGTGGGTTGCACACAAAGAGGGAATGAAATATTGGTCACATTGAAATAAAATAATGTAGATACGCTTTGTCTCTTAGGAAGAAGAAATTGCACAGAAGTACAGAAGAGAGAGTGAACCAATAGGTCACATGGAGAAATGTAGGGTTGTATGGAGGTCAATGTAAGAAATAGATTCAATGCACAAATTCATACACACATTGGACACAATATTGAAGAATTGGTGTTTATAATTCGAGATGCATAGGGAGACAAAAATATGGGAAGAATTGGTCCAGAGATTCAAAATCACATTCTCATTTGAACATGAATCTTCATCTATTTATGTATCACTACAGAAAATTTGAACAAAGATCTTCTTAGAGATAGAGACGATGGAAGTAGTACCCATTTCTAGTGTGCATAAAGACAAGATGATGGTTCATAAGTTATTGAAATTCTATAACATAATGAAGGAAGAGTATGAGGAAGAGGATCCCAAGAATATACAAATACCTAAGACAAAACGAGCAAGAGAAGTAGAAGGGCTAGAGCTTGAATCTACCACATACACATAACCATGAAGACTAATAAGGTCAAATTTGGGATAACAAAGAATACTAAGTTTTCACAGATAAGATATTATTGGAATGATGGGACAATTGATAAGGTTGCATACTTATTGTGGGAATATCAGGATTTATTCCCAACAACATTTTCAAAGATGAAGAGGATAGAAGGAGACTTAGGCAAGATGAAGATACCATTGAAACATGGAGCTAATCCAATATGCCAAAGACATTACAGGTTAAACCTGATGTACATGGATAAGGTCAAGGATGAAAATGATAGGATGTTGGTAGCATAAATCATTGAAACAATAGAAGAATCTGAGTGGATTTTCCCAATGGTGGTGTAGGACAAGAAGATATGAGGAATCAATATCTACGTGTATCTAAAAAAATAAATGACACATGCTTACATGATCCATTCCCAACACCATTCAAGGATGAAGTACTAGAAAATTTAGGAGGTTAAGAAACTTATTCTTTTACAAATGGATTCTCTGGGTACCATTAGATAAGAATCGCATAGAAGGATAGACACAATTTTTTTTGTGTGACAGAGTGGGGAAATTATTAGTATATGTTTATGCCATTTGAATCGAAGAATTCCCTTATGGAGTTTTCTATAGTAGTAGTGGAAAAATTCAAGGAGTTCATCCATAAATTCCTGGAATTTTACTTGGATGACTAGATGGTGTCCAGTCTACTACATGATCATATAGAAGTTATTCAACTCATGTTAGATAGATGTAGATAGTGTATGATATCATTTAACTTAAAGAAGTGTATATTTTGCACAACATTTGGAATTATACTAGGACATGTACTATGCAAATAAGGACTATTGGTTGATCCAACCAAGATTGCAGTAATTCTGGAGTTGGAACCTCTCACAACAATAAAAAAGTTGAGGGATATGTTGGGTCATACAGTTTATTATAGAAAATTTATCAAAGGATATGTGTAGATTACAACACCCATGGAAACGTTACTGAAGAAGGAAGCCAAGTTTCAATCGAATGAGGAATTCCATAAGGGATTCAAAACTTTGAAACAAAAACTTGTAACTGCACCAATTTTGATCTTTCTAGAGTGGAACATGAAGTTCCATGTGCACGTACATGCATCCTCCATAACGTTGGGTGAAATATTGTCACAATCATGAGACGTGGAAATTTATCACCCAATATAGTTTTCAAGTCAAAATATTTATACACCTGAAACAAATTATACCACTACAGAGTGGGAAGGATTGGCCATGGTCTATGTGCTATAGAAGTTGACGCACTACTTACTGGGGTCTCACTTCAAAATTTATATCGACCATTCTGCATTAAATTACTTAGTCAACAATCCCATATTAGGAGGAAGAATATGCAGATGGTTGTTATTATTTCAGGAATATGACTTTGAGGTCATAGTAAAACTAGGGAAGCTGAATGTAGGACCATATCATCTCTCACACATATTGACATGAGAGGATGCAAGTAATTTAGATGATAGATTCACATATGCACTTTTATTTGCATTAAGGATGGTGGATGATTACTTCTTGAACAATTTGGAGTTTCTAAGTACGAGTATGGCCCCCTTTGAAATTACAGTTGTGGAGAAGAAGTAATTGGTAGTTAAAGCAATATATTATCATTTGATTGTAGGGAGATTATAAAAATTAGGTGCAGATGGAATACTAAGATGTTGCATACTGTAACATGAAAGGTCGATTATACTTGAGGAATTTCATGATGGAATTGTTGGAGGATACTACATAGGAAAAGCAATGACATGGAAGATTTTATGCACTGAGCTTTGGTGGACTACACTTCAAAAATATGTGGAGTATTTTTATTCCTATGACTTATGTCAATGAGTAGGAAAACCATATAGGAGAGATGAAATGTCATTAAATACATAGGTTACATTGCAAGCAATTGATAGTTGGGCCATTGACTTTTTAGTACCGATCAATCCACAAGAAAGAAGACCAGGGGAACGATACATCATCACTACAATAAAGTACTTTATCAGGTGGGAGAAATAAGTACCAGTTACCGATTTTACTATGGATACTGTTGCACGGTTTTTATTTGAGAATCTAGTCACGAGGTTTGGATGTTTGTGCATATTACTTAGTGATCAAGGTACACACTTTCTGAAGACAAAAAAATTGCAACATTGACAAAGGAATTTCAGATTCATCATCAAAAGAGTACACCTTATCACCCGC
>ML856389.1:0-17918 GCA_009831015.1 Picea engelmannii
AATAAAGTGAACTTGGAACACAAAATTAGGAAGAAAAGAAGATGCCAATTCACCCCGTAAAACATAGAAGAGTTCACAAGAGAACTAAGATTGGTATAATTTGAGAAAGCATTGAGAAAGTTCATCGAATGGAGATGCCAAGAAGTTAAGTACAAGGAGTTTTGCGTTCCTAGTTTTACCTTTTAAAATGAAATTTTACCAAGAAGTCGCATTAAACTTTCAAATTCAAGATCGTGGCATATGATTTACTATTCATCTTGTTAGTAAAGTCTCTTAATAATAATAAATTTGAACGATAAGGCTAAAGGTGGAGAGCGATAAGGCTGAAGGTGGGGAACGATTTTTGAAACTGAGCTTCTTGAGCTGGACTCCAATGGCGTCGGGGAGTACACGGGGTGTAGGATTGGCTTCGAATAGTTAAGTTTACACTTCTTAGTCCTATAGGTTTTTGTAGGAGAATTAATACTTTCCTTCTAGTGTGGTTTGGAGCGATTCTTGTGGTCTAAACAGGGATGGCGGTTTTCCGGAAAACCTGGTGTTGAAATTGGTTTTTAGCCCAGCGTTTGTTTTTGTATTAGTGGAGGCATTGGCAACTTTACTATTTTAGGGAATTGGTTAGTCGATTTCCAAGGTGGGATGAGTTAGTGATTCCACCAAAATGATGCGTGAGTGATTTATTTACTTCTTGGCTTATTAACCTTTGGTTCCCATGTTTTGACAGACACTTAACTGTTCTATTTATTGTCTGGGGGCTTGGGCTCAGTGGATCCTAGGTGGTATTGAATGGCCTCAAAGATCTTGCCTAATGTTGAGGAAACCATTATCACATTGATGAGTGTGGATGACGAAGAAGTTTGAAAGGCTATGGGTCTTTTTGACTAGGTGGATTCAGCAGGGCTTCGTACTAACACCATTAATCTGCACTTTGAACACTCTCAACTACCTCTACCTTCACAGACTATCGATAGTTCTGCTCCTTCTCTGTCTTTTGTAGCATATCTAAAGTCCTTTGAAAATTTTAGTGTGGCACAGTGTAGTGAATAACGGGTGAAGGTTAAGTCTGCTCAAAACATTACAAAGGAAGGTGTTAAGAATACACAAAAATCTAGGTCTAGGCACAGACTGTGGAGGGCAAAGAAAATGGTCCATAAGATGGTTCTAGGCTTGGATGTGGGTCTTGTCGAGACCTGGAAGATGGCACTGTGTGGTATGGTTGGTAGGTTGTCTTATATATTTCTTTGTAAATTTTCCTTGGTGGAGTGGGTAGACCATACATGGAAACCTTTGTTAGGATACTCTCCAAAGATTATTTTTCTAACCAAAGGTTGTATAGGTTTTATTTTTAATTCTCCTGAAGATGTTGCTCGGTTACAAGCCCAATGTTGGATGATTTGTGGGTCCAGTATTATGATAAAACGATGGTGATTGACCTTTAACCCACAGAAAAAATACTTCCAATTCTGGCATCTGTGGGTTTTACTCCCTGCCTTACCTTTACAGCTATGGAATGCAGACACCTTGGAAGCTATCGGAAATTCTTTAAGCACCTTCATTTCTCTGGGTGAATCTATTATTGTAGCTACAAATAGGAAAATGGGAAATATTTTGGTGTATATGGACACCCATGGAGGTCTGTCAGAGCTCCTAGAGGTTGAATGGAGGGGTTGCAGAATAGTCCAGAGGCTGGAATATCTAGGTATCATGTTTCATTGTAGATTTTGTTATGGTACTGGTCATCTGCAGAGTTCTTGCATGGGGAGATTGGAAGAGGACGTTTCAAAAGACACGAATCTTCATAGGGATATGGAAGATTCAAATGATAAATTGGTTTCAGCTGGAATCGATTATCGGTTTCTACAGTCGGAGCATATGTCTCTACCGGAATGGGATGACTCTATAACCGGTAAGTTACACTTCTATTGTTCGACCCTTTTTAATAATTTATCCTTATTGGAGAGAGAAAATCTCAAGTCCTCACCTTTCTTAAACTATATTCACTCTTCACTTGTCTTAAACTCTAATGTTTTAAATCCTTTGCACACTCTCTCTTTGTCTGTATCGGACAATCTCGTCCGAGGGTTTGGGTGGTTCTAGGGATAATTCTTTAAGTCTTAAGAAGGTTCTGTTATCACTCCAAGAGTTATTCCCAGACTGAAAATGAGAGTAATCTTGGTAACATAGAAATATAAATGGATTAAAATAGTTTGAATAGGTGGATCAACAAGAGAAGAGTAAAAGAAAGGGCATCAGATTGTTGCAAATGCATTCCATTGGACATGGAGTGATAACATCCTATACATCAAAGGAAATTAAGATGTCTACCAAACAAAAGGCTTATGAAAATATGGATAGAAGAATAGAAGGTAAACAAAGAGAACAATATCCACATAACATAGATCCTTTCTGTAATATAGATTAAAGGGTTCTTGAACAATAATATGTGATTAACAATTAATTACCACAAATCCTTTGCAACTCATGAATTAATTAACCAAAGAAAGATTTTGATCTTCAAAATCTGTAAATATTACTCAAGAAAGATGACAAGATAAAAATGACAAAAAAGAACACACAGTTTGATAAGAACCTCTCATGAATCTCTAATTTGTTCCCCTAGCTCTCTCCTCTCTTGGATCATGAATCCAACCTCCTCTCCTCAAGAGATCTCCTTCCTTAAATATAAAATAACACCCAAATTACCTTAGGAGGCCGAATCCCATATCCTCCATTGGATTCTAAGCCTTGGAGATAGGTGGCAACAATCAAAGAGACAAAAATCCAACAAACTGCTAATTTTCAGGAATCTATTGGAAGTCATTAATAAATTGTTTCCACCTCATGCATGAGGCCTTTGATGGATATAAATATTAGGTGCAGGTGTCCCTTGACATCTAACTGATCCTTTAGAATCCATTTGAATTGTCCTTGACAGGTGGCAACCTCCCAACAAGGCGAATATCAAAATCATGACTGCTACAGGAAATTAGGTAGCGCCGTTGTAAAACAGTTGGTAGCGCTACTTATATGTCTAATATATCACAAACCATACCACATTTTGAAAAACTGAGAGAATTTTTTGTTATTTGGAATGTTATGAACAAAAATGTCCTCCAGTTGTCAAAAATACCTTCTTAATTATTCATAATGCAAGTTTCAAGTTAGTGACTCAAAATGGGTAAAATAACTCTACACAATTAGTTTTCTGCCAGAATTTAGGTAGCGCCCGCCTATGTGTCTGCATGCAATTTGGTAGGGTAAATCCATGGGTGATTTTGATGCTTGGAACCTTGTGAGAGTGTTTTCAATGGTTTTTCTTGACACTTAGCACCTTAACCAATCTTTGTGGTAACATAGGCTCCATGTGGGATAGAGTCCTCCTTGTAAGGCTCTAATAACTCTTGTAGTTCCAGTGCCTTATCCATTGGGATTGTGGAGTCATTCTCTGTTGCATTGTGTTGAAAACAACATACTAACAAATTATATTAATCTACTTTCAAACAGAAAGAAAACACACCTTCTCTTGATGGATCTTATTTATGTACAAAACCTAAGCTAACTGACTTTTACAATGAGCTAGGTGAAGGAAAAATTCCACCAAAGACATTCAAGAAACTTGTTGACGTGAGTCTTTATAATGCCAATGATTGACAGAAGACAAGAGGAATATGAAAATGGTTTGAAAACATTTCCTATATATATCTTCTGACTACTTCTGACACAATAAAGTTTACAGGTTCCAAAACATTTGAGAAATACAACTCCATATACACCCCTACATGGTCATGAAAATGGTGACAAAACACATGGGACTAATAGCATATTTATTTTTCCCCTTCATGTTGCTTACTGTAAACTATGGGTACAAGTGGAAGAAGGATTAACATAGGCGGTTGTTGATCAACTGCTGATTGTTGATTTACTTCTGGCTGTGTATAAACCATCTCTTCTTGTGACTCAACTAAGGGATTCTCTTGGTCAAATATTTGGGTTATGTCTTCTGTGACAAGGCCAACCTCTACATCATAATCCCTATCTTCATAGTGATCAAATATAGGATAAGCTTGTTGCTCATCATCACTAGAATATTCATAAAAAACAGGTTGTTCTTCATACATATGATCAACCTCTAAAACAATAATTTCATCAAGAATATAATTGTTAAAAATATCCATTTTAGGAACAACAGTAATTGTTGCTTCTATTTGTTCATACACGTGATTTTCATCTGAAACAAAGTTATGAATGTTGTCCTCTCTGAATACAGGAGTATTCTTTATGCTTTCATTGGAATAGAAGAATAGAAAGAGTAAAAGGCTTATGCAAATATGGATAGAATAATAGAAGGTAAACAAAGAGAAGAATATCCACATAAAAAATATCCTTTCTGTAATGTAGATTAAAGGGTGCTTGAACAATAATCTGTGATTAACAAGCAATTACCACAAATCCTTTGAAGCTCATGAATTCATTAACCAAAGGCATATTTTGATCTTCAAAATATGTAAATATTACTCAAGCAATATGAAAAGATAAAAATGATAACAAAGAACATAAATTCTGATAATAAACTCTCATGAATCTCTAATGGCAGAAATGTTAATTACAATAGGCCCCCAGGGTTACAATTGAGCAAATGAATGGTTCCCCTAGCTCTCTCCTCTCTTGGATCATGAATCCAACCTCCTCTGCTAAAGATGTCTCCTTCCTTAAATAGAAAATAGCATCCAAATAACCTTAGGAGGTTGAGTCCCATATCCTCCATTGGATTCTAAGACTTGGAGATAGGTGGCAACAATCAAAGAGACAAAAATCCAACAAACTGCTAATTTTTAGGAATTTGTTGGAAGTCATTAATAAATTGTTTCCATCTCATGCATGAGGGATTTGATGGAGCTACATATTAGGTGTAGGTGTCCCTTGACATCTAATCGATCCTTGAGAAGCCATTCGAATCCTCCTTGACAGGTGGCAACCTCCCAACAAGGAGAATATCAAAACTGTGGCCGCTACAGGAAATTAGGTAGCGTCGTTGTAAAACAGTTGGTAACGCCACTTCTATGTCTAATATCTCACAAACCATAGCACATTTTGAAAACCTGAGAGAGTTTTTTTTTATTTGGAATGTTATGAACATAAACCTTCTCCAGTTTTCAAAAATACCTTCTTAATTGTTCATAATCCAAGTTTCAAGTTAGTGACTCAAAACTGGTAAAATAACTCTGCATAATTCGTTTTCTACAATAATTTAGGTAGAAAATTTAGGTAGCGCCTGCTTGTGTGTCTGCATGAAATTCAGTAGCATAAATCCATGGGTGCTTTTGATGCTTGGAACCTTGTGAGAGTGTTGCCAATGCTTGTTCTTGACACTTGGCACCTTAACCAATCTTGTGCTAACAGGTTCTTCTGGTTGTTATTCCCCAGAGTATCAGTCATGGATCATTAGTGGAGCGTACACCTAACCTATCCTTCTCCACTGTGGATACACAAAAAGATGGCTCCCCCATTCCAAACGAAATTGTTCTGACTCTAGGATGTCATGAATCGGAGGAGGGAGAGTCCTCTTTGACAACGGTTTTGGATTCCTTGATCCCCTTTATCCGTGGTAATAACCCTTTGGCACAGTTACCTACCTTCTTTGGGAATTCCCTCATTGATCCGCTTTCCCCCTATGGGGTTATAAATCTAGAGTCCCTTCATTAGGATGAACAAACAAAAGAGTACTCTTGGTCACGGGGATTTGGCATTGAATACTCTCCGATCAAAATGAGAAGTACTAGAAAGAAGTTACAGTCATCAAACTCCATTCCCTTAGGCAATGATCATTCCTCGTCTGATAGTGGAGAACTTAGAGCAATGAAGGCCCTAGCAAGGGCTAAGTGATGATTTTTATGTCCTTAAATCTTAGAGGGATTGGAGGCTCCCTAAAATCTTCCTCTTCCCAACGCACCTTGGAATCTACACTTCCTAATATTGTATTCCTACATGAAACAATGGTTCATGAACAAAAATATCGTTTCTATATGCACAAGTTTCTTCCTTCCTGGTTAACTTGTGCGGTGAGTTCGGTAGGCTCATCAGGTGGTCTTCTAGTTTCGTGGGATCTTCGGCTTTTTAGTTTGGTTCCATACCTTACTTGTGGCGGGATTTTGTTAACAGGGTCTGTTATAACTTATAAGAGGAAGATCAATATACTTAATGTATATGGTCTTCATCTAGAGCATAAGTTGTTCTGGACGAATTTGGAAAGTAGTCATCTATTATCTATGAAAAATCTAGTTATCGCGGGGGACTTAAATCTTATAGTGTTAGCAGGCAAAATTTGGGGAGGATCGGCTTCTTCAAGATAGCTTGCAACGTTTTTTATTTCCATTTTTCAAAATCATAAATTGATAGATGTTCAACCTGACAAGTTGGCTCCGATTTGGCATAATGGTTGTTTGGGTGGCAACATGATTGCCAAGCGTTTGGATAGGTTTTTGGTATCGGAGGATTTGTTTCAGAATGTCAATTTGTACAGAACTTGGGTGGAATTTCCATATGTCTCGGACCATGCGCCAATTATTTTTAAATTAGATAACTCTCTCCTTCCAAAAGCACATCCTTTTAAATTTCACTCTCAGTGGCTTCAAGAAAAATATTTTAATGATTTAGTGCATGAGCTATGGAGCGACCTGAAATTACTTCAGGAAACAGACTACCAGCGTCAATTTATCTTGAAGTTGAAGGACCTAAAAGTTATTACAAAGCGATGGGAAAAAGATAAAAAGGACTGGGATGCAAAGGAACTAGATTACTTGGAAGGTAATATTAAACTATACATTTAGAAACTCTTGGAGGGTTCCAATCTGCCTGAGGTGGAGACTTCGCTTATTAAGTATAAAGTTGAAAGGAACAAGCTTCTAAAATCTCAAGAGGACTTGTGGTGCATTCGTATTCGGGCCATTTGGGTTCAAAGCGGAGATAAAAATACTAAGTTCTCTCATCAGTAGTCTAACCACAGGAGGAATAGAAAACATATATGGGAGATTTGTGATGATTCAGGTACTTTGCATAAATACCAGGAAGCTATTGAATCTGAGGCGGTAAATTGTTTCAGAAGTTTCTTCAAGTCTTCAAATAATGGAATTTCTACATATCAAGTTGAAGTGGTAAGTATGTTCACAAGGATGATTAATTGTTATGAAGAGAGAGATCTTTGCGAGCCTGTAACACTCGAGGAATTAAAATTGATTCTCTCCTTGTTTAAAAAAGACAAAAGTCCCTGGCTAGATAGCTAGACTGTGGAATTGTTTTTACACTTCTTTGACCTTGTAAGTGAGGATCTTCTAGTCTTGGTGGAGGTAGCTCGGACCCGTGGGCGCATAGATGGAAGCATTAACTCTACGTTTTTAGAATTAATCCCTAAAATCAATAAACCACAACATTTCAGGGATTACAGGCCAATATCGCTTTGTAATATGGTATACAAGGTGATATCCAAAGTGATAGAAAATAGGACTAAACCGATTATGTCAAGAGCTTTGTCAGCAAAACAACTAGGTTTCCTGGAGGGGTGCCAGATACACGATGCTATTGGGACAACTCATGAGTGTATTCATAGTATTAAGAAGAAAAATACAAAGGCTCTCATCTTAAAACTTGACTTGCAGAAATCATACGATTGCATTAGTTGGGACTTTCTTAGGATGGTTTTACTTCAAATTAGGTTTGGATTGTAGATGACTAATTGGATCATGGCATGTGTGAATACAACATCCTTTGTAGTGTTAGTTAATGGGGAGGAAACCAAATTTTTTAAAAGTGGTAGAGGCTTGCATCAAAGATGCCCATTGTCTCCACTCCTCTTTATTTTGGTGATGGAAAGATTAAGTCTATTATTAAAATCAATCCAACAAGAAGGAATCATAAAAGGCATTAAAGTATCTAGAGTTATAAAGATTCTACATATTTTGTTTGTAGATGATATTTTAATCTTATCAAATGCTATAGTGAAGGAATGGAAATAAGTTGAGAGACTTGTACAGTGGTTTTGCTCAGTTACTGGATTATTGATAAACCATTTAAAATAGACAGTTCACTTTTCTGGATTACTGGATCAAGAAGTTCAATCTTTGAAACAATTTCTTTCATATAATTTCTATGACTTATCTGTGGGATTCAAATATGTGGGGTACATTTTAAAAGTTGGTTTACAGAAGATCGAGTATTGGGTGTGGCTTCTATCTAAAATTTAAAAGAGGATAAAACATTGGAGCTTTAGATGGTTGTATTTGGGGGGAAGGTATACTCTTTATAAAGATGTATTGGAAAGTCAACCAGTCTATTGGTTATCCCTGGATTCTATCCCGCTTTCTATTCTTCATAAGATAAGTAAATTACTGTTCAACTTTTTATGGAACAGGAGTGGTGAATCAAAACATTATCATCTATGTGGATGGGAGGTTCTAGTGCAACCAAAAGGCTTTGGAGGTTGGGGTTTTTGTAATATATTTTCCTTTAACAAAGTGCTGGCAGCATCGACATTGTGGCGTGCTCTAACCAAAGATGGAATATGGCATAAAGTGATTAAGGGTAAGTATTTCCATATACCATTGTCAATAATTGGCTCAGATCAGAATCATTTCATCATCCAGGGGCTTCCAAGATATGGAACAACATTCTTAAATCGGTTCATTTGATTAATAATTGGATATGCTAGAATCCTAGCACGGGTCATCGTGTGGCACTTGGAAGAGATAGAATTATGGGCCTAGGCATCTCATCCTTTCTATCTCTTCAACTCCTCAATGCTCTCAGGCAGAATCATTTTTCGGTTTTGACTCAGGTTTGGAAACACCATGAACAGGATTCATTATTATCGATGTGGAGAAGAAGCTCATATTTGGTTCTATCAAGAAGCCTGGCAATCAAATGTGATTGATTTAAGAAGGCTCCTCAAGCTTCGGGAATCACTCTTTCAGAGAAGGAAGACGAGCTACTATGGATAGGGGGTGACTCTTTGAGAAAAGAATGTATATGGGGCTTTATTTTCTATTTGAAATCTGTTAAGGATATCAAGTTGGAAAAATCAATTGTGGAAGTGGAATATACAATGCAAAATAAAACTATTCTCTAGTTGGCTGTGAAAAATAAGATTTTGACGTGGAAGAATCTCCAACTAAGGGGGTGGTATGGTCTGGGACGATGCCAACTTTGCAAAAGTGACAGTGAAGACAATGCACATCTCTTCATTTTTTGTCCATTCACAAAACTGATCTAGGAAAAACCTAAGTCATTAAAAAAGAATCTACAGGAATGGAGAGGAATTGACCTAGATGAATTCTTAACAAATTGGACTTCGGATATTAGTGATTCTCCTTGCCTTGTGGCCAACACCTACTGGTTTGTTTCGAAAGAGAGAAACACAACTATCTTCAAAGGTAAGTAACCTTCAATATACTCTCTGGTCATAAAGGTACTAGGAAATTATCATATCCCAGTGAGCAATTTGGTCCTACCTACTATTCCCTCTTGTTGGATAGAAGAAACTATCGAGTTTCCTTTGGCATGTTTTGATGGAGCTGCTCAGGCGGATGGGTATTGTTGTGGTGCGGGGGGTATTATAAAATGCTCAACATCTATAGTTTACAAATGTTTTTTTAATTGTGGCGCTGGAACAAACACAAACGTTGAACTTATGGGGGTATGGGCTACCCTTTGATTAGTAGATCATTTGTCCATTCACAAACTACAGGTGCTTGGGGACTCAAAAGTCATCATAAATTGGTTAAACAAGAAGTGTAATTTGTGTGTTAGCTCCCTTGATGGTTGGAAACAAAGAATCGAGTTGCTAAGGAATAAGTTTAGGGCCATAAAATTGTATCACATTTATCGAGAATTTAACAAGGAAGCGGATGAGCAATCCAAGAAATCACTTCTGGCTCCTGAAGGAAATACCGAGATTCAAAAGTGGTTTAGTGGCATGGCAGGACAACATAGTATCATCAACATATATTAGTTGGTACTTGATTTTTGTTGGGAATATATTCTCAGTTTATAGTACAAGCGTCCATAATTTTTGTATTTGTCTCTAGTCTGTGGTGGCAAGAGTTTTTTGGTATCTATTTTGGTGGTTTGTATTGGGAGTATCTGAGTTTCTGTCGGAACTATTCTATGAATATTTTTGGATTGTACTCTTTTTGTATCTCTTAGATGTATCAGTCATGTGGCTATCACTATAAGTTGGATGCCAGACTTGTGATGTCAAAATTATATTTCTATTAATATAATGGTGATAATTTTTTTATGGAAAAAACGAGTCTTTTAATAAAATAAATTAGTCTTTATCTAGAGGATCCATTCTATTTCACAAGTCTAATCATTCAATGAGTAGTTTTTTTATGTTGTTTTTAATGGTCATGTAAAATTATTTCCCATACTAAATGTCCTTATATGATTGCATAATATTTAAGTTTAATTTCTACAACTACCTACGACTCCTGATTGGAAAAATTAAGAAGAAGTTTATAACATAAGACACCAGAAGAATGGTGAGAACTTGAATTTCCTGAATACCTACAATAAGATGGTTATTTCTTGAACATATTTTAAATGTCCACCTATAATGCAAAATAAATCTCTTTCAAGTGTTCCACTTGATCCAAGGAAAATATATTTGCAACATACCATATATCTCAAGCATTTATTCATATATACATATGATGACTGTTTTTAGTAGTACAAAGGTTGTTTCCCATAAATAGTGTTGGTTTAATTGGAAATTGTATCTAAACTTCTTACCTCGTCAATCTATTGTTCCCAAGTCAACCTTCTTATAGGTTTCCCCATTTCCTCCAGCTTCTGTTGATTATTTTCAATGCAACTCCACACAATTAGAGCTACGATGCTACCTTTGTGCAAAGTCACTTCTTATACTCTACTTTAATTAATACTGAAAACTATTAATAAATCAAACAAAAGGGAAGAGATGGATCAATGAAAGAAATGTTCTATTATAGTTCCACCATTTGATCCTCACAATTAGTTCAAATAAGGCGAGGAAGTTCTACAATGTACACGACATCCAAAAAAACATATCAATAAATCTAAACTAAGAACGAAATGGTTGCAATGAACCACCACAATAAAGTTTTAAAATCTAAATCAAGCCTAACATTCCATTGATAGCATAGGTGTGTTAAATAAGCATGAGTAATTTTAAAGCCCAAGCTTTTCTAGCTATAAAAAAGAATACAATATGCACCAAATATGTCCATATCTTGGGAATTGTCCCACAAAACTCAACGATTTGTAAGAACTGTGTGAGAACAAGCAACTAATAGATGAATTGAGAAGTGAAATGATATAGAATAGAGAAAATTAATGCATGGTTTAGACACAAGATTATCTAGAAATTCCAGCAAGCATACCAAACAAATAATGTTTTTTACATCATCCAACTGTAAAATTTTCTAGTTGGAACCAGCTACTCACATTCGAAGGAAAATAATAACATCCAAATTAAAGAAAATCAATGTACTCTTGAAACCCTAACGATGTTCTAAAACACATAAGTAAGTATCTAGAAATTCTTGAGATCATACCAAAAAAAATCATGTTTTAAACAACATCGACGACCCGTACATTTTGCATCTTGCAACCATCTATTGATAACCAAAGGGAGACAACTAAAAGTAAAAATAAACAGTAGCCACTCACCAGTGCCATTGTTTTAGAAACTGATTAGGCCACTCCATGTGTAGGCAACTCAATTAATAGTTAGTGTTCAACATGTCCAAATACGACGTTTATCATAGAATTTATGTGATCCAGGTGGATATTGGTGGCCACCCACCTATTCCAACTGGCTCCTCTTGTCAATTTTTAGTTCAACACGTTCTTTTGTACTTCTTTATAATTGTGGGTTCTACACTTCTGGGGTTTTCTAAAGCCCTACACATCTTCCAAGTGGATATTGGTGGCCTCCCATCTAATCCAACTAGCTTATTTTGTATGTTTCCCTGTCAACACATCTTCATGTAATTCCAGGGTCGTTTTGGGGCCCTAAACAATGTTTTTTTGGCATGCCACTTTAAAACTATAGAAGAAGTTAGATTTTGATGGAATAATATTTATTTCTCGAAAAGACCTTTCCAATGGGCTATCACATGCCTAAAATGAATATCATATGAATAAGTTACAACTCCGGGAATTTAATGCACTAACTTACCCAAACGGGGCCCACATGAATTTTGACATTTCATCTCCTAGGGTTAGGTTTTTGGATGTTTAGGGTTTTGGCATTCATGTTTATCATAAAAATGCCTTCAGAGTCTCATTTTAATCATCTTCTTGTGAATGAGCATAGCCATCGCGTCTCTTCTCAGAGATAAAGATGCCACCATTCTAGCGAGTCTTGCACTCCATATTTTTATATTTTATTTACAATTATTTCATTAATAGAAATCAAGTATTGTTGTATTTCTCTGTTTCTGGAAATTTTCATGAGTATTTCATTGTAATTTCTCTGTTTCATTTCATTCTGAAAATAACTTGGATCAGTGGTATCAAAGTAGGCTTCTCTTGATCGTTTTTAGTGCATGTCCCCGACAAGGTCTGAGTATATCCAGTTGGGTCTCGAGATTGTATCTCTTGAGAAAAATCACTCTCGCACGCCCAAGAAACCCTCGATGGAGACAAAAAATAAAAATGGTGGAGAAGAAGATTCTATTAACCTGTTGCTTGAGTAATCTCTCACGCGACAGAGGGATGAAATGATGGATAATTTTCCACACATCCTTCAACTCCTGCCAATAGCAATAGGTGCATAATCATCAAGTGGCCATTTTGGAGGAACCTCTCCCTTGAAGCTACAAGTTAATTTTGATATTCCCATATTTGAAGGTCAGATAGATGTGGATGCCCTAGAAAAATAGTTAAAACTATTAGAAGGTTATTTCTCTGTTCAAAATTTTCCCGACGGGGATAATATCATCTTCGCACTCCTCAAGGCTCTCCCCCATGTCAAACATTCATGGGAAACTTACTGGGAGCAAAGTTCCACAAAGGAATCTGGAATATATGGGACCGATCCCACTTGGGATTTTTTTGTGGATCTAGTCAAAGAACAATACTATCTTCTTGATAACTATGATAACTAGCACATAAGATGGACCACACTATAACAAGAGAAGAGCCAAACAATGTCGTAGTTCAAAAATATTGTACATACCTTATGCACCAAGCTGGGTATCAAAGACTCTGAGAGACATTTGGTTATGAAATACCGTGGGGCTTTGCATAGGTAAATCCAAACCAAAATGGATTTCCTAAACATCTCATCATTGGGAGTTGCCTATCGATATCCTGTCAAAATTAAGCAGAAATTTAGCCACTAGAAAAAATGGAAATTTGAGTTTGCAAATCTGCAACAACTAAAACATGGTAAAGACAACCCTAACTAATAGCCTCTAAACAACTAGTCCAAGACACAATACAAGAAGGGTAAAGGAAAGACGAAGAATCACACTGGGAAGTGGTGTGAATTTCAAAAAATCCCTTGGGACGACACCGATGAATGTCACTCAAAAAAGTCATTGGTGGGTGAGGTCAAAGATAACGACTTGAACCATGATTCAAATCTGATCCAGAAAATATTGAAAATAGAAAGATCATTGATGCATACCCAACTGCTACTGTTGCAACCACAACAATTCAACCAGAAGAAATAGTAGATCCTGAAGAAGGGGAGTGCCTCTTCCATTGACATATGTGGGTGAAGGGGACGCCATTTCATTTCATTGTTGATAATGACAACCCGAAGAACCTCATCTTCGCTAAGGTCATAAAACAATTGGGGTTGTCAAACATGCCACACCCGCAGCCATACAACATCAGGTGGATTTACCAGGGACGATATCTTCATCTTAGCCAACAATGACACCTATCCTATGGCATCCATAACTTCAAGGATGAAATAGTCTATGATGTTTCCCCTCTTGATGTCTGTGATGTTGTTTTGGGACAACCATACATGTGGAAACGACATGTTGTTTATGAGTCTCTACCCTGTAGTGTTATTATTACTCTAGGGGGTCAACTCTACTGGATACCAGAGGTAGTTCCGACTACTGTTCTACCAAAATAGTGTTGCAAGGTAATCTCTCATATCGCAAAATTCATCCCCTTCACATTATATTCAAAGGATGCACATAAGGCCACTACAATCACTACAGCCTCAACACCTTCTATCTAGCAGAAGCAGAATGTCGAAGGGCAATATGATATTTTTTCTTCACCTACAATGGTTCCTACACAATGCCCCATCAAATATGGAGACAACAAATTCGTGGAACAGATTCGACCCCGCTAGCAAGAGGTTTGTGACAACCTCCCACAGGCCAAGCAACACAATTTCTCCAACAAGGCACACAACTCACCAAGATTCATCTTCAAAAAATGATTTCCCCTCTTCCCTGGGCACTCAACAAAATGTATACCATTGCTTCTTAAGGGGGGAGGACTGATCCAGGGGGATATTGGCGGCCACCCACCTATTCCAACTGGCTCCTCTTGTCAGTTTTTAGTTTAGCACATTATTATGTACTTCTTTGTAATTGTGGGTTCTCTACACTTATGGGGCTGTTTAAATCCCTACACATCTTCCAAGTTGATACTAGTGGCCTCCCATCTAATCCAACTAGATTATTTTGTATGTTTTCAGGTCAACACATCTTCCTGTATTTCCAGGGTTATTTGACGGCCCTAAACAAATGTTTTTTGGCAGGCCATAGTCAAACTATAGATAAATTCAAAGTTTTATGGAATAATGAGTAGTTCTCAAAAATACCTTTCCAACGGGCTATCACGAGCATAAAACAAAGATCTTATGAAAAAGTTACGACCCTAAGAAGTTAATGTACTAACTTACCCAAACGAAGCCCACATGACTTTTGTCGTTTCATCTCCTAGGTTTAGGTTTTTGGATGTCTAGTGTTTTGGCATTCATGTTTATCATAAAAATGCCTTTAGAGCCTCATTGTAATCATCTTATTGTGACTGAGCATAGCCATCACATTTCTTCTCAGAGATAAAGTTGTCACCATTCTAGCGAGTCTTGTGCTCTGTATTTTTACAGTTTCTTTACAATTCTTTCATTAATAGAAATCTAGTATTGATGTATTTCTTTGTTTCTGGGAATTTTCATGAGTATTTCATTGTAATTTCTCTGCTTCATTTCGTTCTGAAAATAATGCGTATCACTCTCATAACATTTCATCTTATGAAAACAATTTCAAGAAACAACATTTATAAGAGTCCACAAAAAAATATCATATCTGCAACTTATATGACAAAGATACATCCTGAGTGGTGGAGAGGTTGGTTATGTGCGTATGCAACATTCCAAGGGATGCTTTCATGCAAGCTTCCCTCGACTGCAGGGAGACCTCTCCCTCGACATGTAGAGAAAGTATCAGAGGGGCAATGTCATGGCATGGTGAAAAGAGGAAATATCATGCAATAGATTAAAATAATAGGTAATCATCCCCATCTCGAGAATTACGCCATCAACCCAACAATAACACCTTAAAGTTCATCGCCAATAAAAATGGAGAGAAATAAGATTACATTTTTCAATTAATTGGAAAAAAAGAGAATATAACACCAAAATTTGGATAAAATGAAAAAATTGGGAAGTCAACACACCACTAATATAAATCAACCAACAAACTCAGCGCTATAGTCCCTACACTGCCCTTGGCAGGGACTAATAAGATGAGTATAACATGATTACCACCAACCAGTGAATAACAATGACTATTGGTGGCTAAAGTGTTTCGATTATTGTGATCATATTTGGTAAAGCATGGATTCTAGAATAATGGTAATTCATTGCGTCAAAATATAAGAACATTAAGATTGTTACCTTTATCATTTCTTAGCCATTACATTAGAATTTTACAATGACATAATATATGTTTCTAATTTGAATGAAAACATAAAGACAAGGACTAGTTACTGAAGTGTTACCTTGTTTATTATATAAAATACATTTTGTATATTTTATCAGTCAAATCGATGGGCTAAAAAATTCCCTTGTCCCACAAACAAGGGGGTCTTATACACGAATTTGGTATCTAGCTTGATCTTAACCTTAATATTAAATTATTATTATTATTATTATTCCAAAAACAATTTACAGAAAAAAATAAATAAATAAATAAATGAAAAACACAAAAACAAATAAAACTATTTAGAAACCTTTAATATTTGTTTCATTGTTCATATCTATCTTCTTAAATTTATTTAAGAACAACAAATAAAATTATTTAGAAACCTTTAATTTGTGTTTCATGTGTCGTATCTATCTTCTTGTTTATTTAAAAACATAAAGATTGTGAGATATATTATACTTCCGCAATAATTCGACAACACACTTATACTCTATCATACATTTCCATTAAAACCAAATAGCTCTTAGCATATTAGTTTTACATATATAAATCGATATAGTTTTTTAAAATTGTGATAGATTTTTAAAAACTTTAACATTATAATAATGATAGAGATGTTATAGATTTTTCATGTTAAATCCAAAAACTCTCATTTCTCTACTTCATTTGGTGGTCTTATTTATCTTTCCTACATCCATGGATTAATTATTTAATAACACCCTCAAGCATTTGTTTAGAACGACTAAGGATATATATGATCATATTCTAGTCCCATGTGTTTACTAGATTATGTGGTTTTGTAGAAAAACCTACATTGACCAAACTGGAAGAACGTTCAAGGCCCGTGTCAAAGAACATATAGTCAACACTTTCTACAACCACACATCTAAGTTAGTGGTAGTTGAACATTCCCACAACTCTAAACACCTTATTTTCTTTGATCAAACTGGAATTCTTGCTTCAATACTCTTTTATTCCACCCACATCATTCACAAAGCCATGGAAATATGAAAACTTCCTAATAACTTCAATATTGAAGATGGCTAAAAACTTAGTTAGTCATGGAAACCTACCACCCATCGCCTAAGTCATAAACCTTATCCTCCCCTAATTCTGAATCGCTTTCCCCTACCATCCATTGTCTAAGTCATAAACCTTACTTTCCCCTTAGTCTTTGCTTTAACTTTCAAAATCACAAGTTCAATTCTCCTTCATGGGTCTCATCCTCTCTCTTTTGAGTTTTATCTTCAATTTTATTCTTATATACTTTTTTTCCTCCTCCCAGTTTCTTTAACCTTTTTTCTTCTTTATCCTAGTTTAATTTTCCTTTAACCTTCCTATAATTTCATGTTTTGACTTGACCCTTCTATTTCTCATTTTTTTCATTTTAATTTCTTCCCTGTATTTATTATGTCCCATTTCAATTTTATATTTATTATCTCCCATTTCAATTACTCTTTGCTTACTTTATAGTTTCTTGTTTTTACCAATTTCTTTTATCTGATGGTGTTAAGTACCTATACCAGATCTGCAAATATACTTCAATAATACCAAGAATAAACCATTCACCATAACATGAACACAAGAAATAGAGAAAATCCTTGAGGTAAGGTAACACCATATATTAATCCTTATGGAAGAATAAAACTCCTCAAGCAATCCTTGCTTGTACAATCACAATATTTTTCACTATGTTTCATTACATTGCTTACACTTCTTTATATAGCTCTCCCTATCTCCTATGAGCCTTCTAGAGAGCCTTATCACATTTATTACATTTAACTACCATAGTGGGCCTTTATTAATATAGTGGACCTAGTCCACCTTACATTGAATGACCACATTCTCATATATTAGATGACTTCCACTAATAACACATAACTACATTCCCATTGGGTACCTCCCCAGGTACCCCATATTACCTCTCTAGGTATACTACATTCCATCCCCCTTCACATGTTTCATCCTCGAAACATAAGAAGAAAC